>VDFB02209001.1:12794-60593 GCA_007258455.2 Sequoia sempervirens | reverse complement strand
TTTTAAATGGTTATGGAATATTATATAGTATTTTAGTTAAGTTTTTTATTTAAATAATCTTTATATTTTGTTTGATTTTTAAAAATGTATACTTCTAATTTATTAAATTTGTTAAATTAGTCAAAATAATTTTATTATATATGTTACACTTTCTATTTAAGAATTTTAAGGTTATGAAGATTTAAATATTTTCTTCAAAATAAGTCTAGTAAAATAGAACTTGAAAGTCACATAAATGGATGTTCCTTTTAGTTAGGGAGATTTGTTTCCTTCTTACCAAGTTTCACTTAATAGCCAATATTCTAAGGGTTGGCTATTATAAGTTTTAGCAAGCTAAACAAGTAGATTATAATAATACATATGCATTAAATATTGGGGTTGATGGTGAACCCCACAACTCCCATACATCACCTTCAACCAAAACACCTATCACAAAGAGAAAAAAATAACTGATTTTCTATGCAACCATGAGAGAAGATCTGATCCAAAAAATCGTGAGGGATTATATATTGATTAATCTGAATAGATACAATTATACAAATGAATGCTTAAAAACCAAAAAGAAAAACCTAGATGAAACCCTAGATGAGGATTAAGTTAGATCACGACAAGTGTCTTCATCCTATGCTATGAGACAACATGACCTTTAAAATTAGCTCAATTTAATAATAAAAAACACTCCTAACTTTAGCTTAAGTGAATAAAGTAAAAGGGGTCTAATAATTAATTTTGTATTTACTCCAACACCCCACCTTAAGATCAACTTAAGGAGAAGCTAAAAAAATAATGATGAATGCAATGATGGATGCATGAATAGGTCCTGGCTACAAGGCTTGATGAGGTGCCCATGTACAAATAAAAGAATCTCTCATAAACAAAGAAAAGGAGAAAACCACATGGAAAAAGCTCCTCTCCAAAAGAAAGAAAATAAAATAAATACACTATTGAAAGAAGGATAGAAGGATGACTCAATGTGACCCCCTAAGGACTGCTTTAGTCACACAATTATAATAGATGCCCCCCTATATGAGAGAGAAAATGAGAATATGAATCCCCCCATAAAGAAAGATCTCATGTACAAATGGTGAATCTTTGAAGACAAAACATGATCCACTTCCTGCAAAAAAAAATTCTTCCCTTAGGAAGAAAAAAGTCCATTGGTGATTGGAGAAGTCATTCCCAAAATTTGGATGAATAGGGAATCCAAATCTAAATGATGTGTACCTTTGAAAACTGATTAAGTGTCCACATGTTAGAATGAGATGATGTTAATCCAAGATCTTGTGAAGACTAGTGTAGAACAAACTCCAAATACTACGATGATGGTGGGATAACAACAATGATGTAGCTGTCATGAAAGATGAGATGAAAGTCCTCAAAATAATTGTCCAAACTTACAATCTGAGAATCCATAAACAAGGATGATATGTCTACAATATATGAATCCCAAGTAGCTATATCTAGAAGATGATGAATGTCCCGCTATACTGAACCAACAATGGCCAAGGATATAGTGATACCAAACTAATCAAGAACAACAAAGGATGGAGGTTCGATCTCAATATGAAGAGTGTGAACATGAAGATAAGTCTTTGAACCATCGAAACATGCAATACCTATGATATAATCAATCTCCTCTAAAGTATCATCATCAAAGGGCATGCAATCTGCATCATCAAGGAGAATGAAATAATCTAAAGCAAGATCATCTAGGAATGGAGAGATATGAGGGTTTTCATGGATCTCCCAAAATATAGTCCAAAGTATGTGGGGACAATCAATGTTTGATACAACACACATATTGTCAAGATCAACACTAGAATAAATCAATCCTACAACATGGTCAATGATGTTATCCCAATCTAATCTACTCCTTGATGTGTCTGGTGTAGGTATGAGTCCATAAACACAAGACAAAATATAAAGCCATTTGAGATGTGTCAAGATGTCATTTCACTAAGACTCATAATTATTCTTTTCCAAGATGACCATAAAAAGGATGAATAAAAAAACCATAATACTTCCTCAATTGAAATAATTAGATACCAATGACCTCCATGCATGCAAATCAGATCAAATGAAGCCATCTCACACAAATAGATCATTTCTAGGTGCCAAAACATTCAAGTAATTGACCAAAATTTGAAATCACAAAAAATAAGTAAAGCATATCTAGAAAAGATTCTAGAAAAAGTGCATGAATGAATCTGAAGATCTCTAAAATACCTTTCCAACATCACAAGAATCATGAAAATTAAAGATCTAGGTGAAAATTTATGAGCTCATAAGAAAAAAAAGATAATTTGAATTCAACAGGTTTAATAAACTATACTAGCAACAAATTGATACTTGCACCACTGGAAAGTGCTCAAAACCAACTTTTTGATGATATCTTGTTTTATTCATTTCAACATTATATTCCCAAGTTATGGCCAAAAGAAAAAAACTCCCTTTAAGTACAATTAGGGCTAGAAGGGGGCCAAAGGGGTGGTGTAGGGTTGACATCAGCATGAAATATGCTCACTAGTTGTCAAAATATTCCCCGCACTAGTGAAAATAGTTACTTGTTCCCTGCAAAAGTGTCATTAATGGAATATGTTGTGCATAAGTTGAAATATGCAAAACCCAACAAAATATCCTTTAGTCAAATTTAGTCGCAAGAAATTGTATATGCTAGGATGTGGGGAGAGCTACCAAGAAAACTTGTTGATGGGAGATGAAGTGGTCAACGGTTGATTTGAAACACCATCAGTATTTGTGTGTGTGCCACTAAGTGGTGGCCACACTTGTCATGGACTTGCATAGAGTGCAATCCCCTACATAGGCTTTAAAAACTTTTTTTTAATCTACAAAAGAGTTCATTAAAAATATTTTTTTGTTTTTTGATTTGATGATTTATGGTTTTTTTTTAAAATAACTAGATGGAAAATTTAAACCCTTGCTTGAAAATTAATACATGCAGGGCCATGCGTCCATGTGAATTCTAGTGCATGGATTCTTGGTTGCTTTTTTTCTAATTTTTTAGATTTAAGTGATTTGATAAGCAATCTTAGGGTTTTGATCATTTTGGATCCAACAATGATGCTCGTTTAACTCCAATATGAGCCAAACTTTCTCTCAAGGTTGACTTTATATTTAGACACGAAGTCACAAATTTGGAGCTCTGATACCACGTTGGAGTTGATGGTGAACCCCATAGCCCTGAGAAATTACCTACAACCAAAAAATTAATTACAAAGAAAGAACAAACAATTGATTTCCTATGCAACCATAAGAGAAGATTTGATCCAGAAAAGTATGATTATTTATGTATTAATTAATCTTAATGGATATGTTGATGGGTGATCCCATAATAGTGGTTTACAATTTTTGGCCAAACTGGACACTAAAATTATTATTTTTAACTGAATTTTCACATTCGGGCACCTATAGCGGCTAAAGGCGTGAGGAATTTGAAGATGGTGCAAACTAGAGTCTCATCAAATTTTGTCTATAGATTCTAAAATATTTTTTCAAAATTTTTGGAATCAAGTGCACTCTTTTCCATCTCCACACGAAAATGGATTTTTTAGAGGCAACATTTTTAAAAAGTGGCTATACACATTATAATGCATAATTTTTTTCCATGAAGGATAAAATTCTAATTCTTTCAAATTTAAGATTTGTAACTATGATAGCTAATGCTTCCACTTGGTTAGATAGTTTTTATTGAATATATTTTTTCTTAATCAAGTTTCAAGTCAAATGAATTACAATTAGAGACCGCAGTGGCCAAGTATAACCGTAACTTTTTGTATATGTCAAAATTTTATTTTATTTTTGTTGGATCAAAGGGACTTCAATATCTGGGTACACTCATATTTTTCAATTTTTTTTTTGATAATCTTCTATTTTTCCACGTAATGGCGAAGAACAAAGAAATTTATTTTTGATGAAAAACCTATGTTTAATAAAACTTAAAAAACAAATGCATAACAAAACCAAAACATATTAAAATTATATTCATTGGATAGCTTGTTCTGAGGAATACCATAATCATTTGAAATAAATTTTAAATGAATTCATTCGATCCCCCAAAAGCTAAATCAAAGTGATTTTTATCAGCATTTTGATAGGTGTAAAGGAGGCGCATTTATAGGCGTAGTTTTAAAACTAAGCGAGTTCTATCAAGAGGGTTTGATCTAAGGTGATTTGATCAAACTCTCTTCAATTAGAATCTTAAAATAGAACTTTTAAAGGCTTAAATCATTATATATTCTAAAAATATGTGATTTTAAGCTAAAATCCATTCCTCTCGAGAATTGTAAACCACTATTATGATAGCACCTTACAATACAAATGAATTTTTATAAAAGCATAAACAAAAACCTAGATGAAACCCTATACAAGAATTAAGTTAGATCATGACAAGTGTCCTCATCCTATGCTATGAGAAAACATACACTAAAATTAGCTTAATCTAATAATAAAAAAAAACACTCATAAGTTTAGCTTAAGTGAATATTGAATTTCATTTAAGAAGTGGTGATACATATATCAATGTCTAGAGCATAAGAAATATACATTATATCTTTTAATTTCAAAATTAAAACATTATTTTTTAAAACTTTGCACATAATGTATCCCTTGTTTTGAAATAACTACACTACTACTAGAAAGATACAAAATTGATAGAAAATTAAGAAATTAAAAATTTAAACTAGTAAAAGCATCTAGAGGTGCTATTGGATGGCTAATAAGCATATATTCCTTTGTTAGTCATTTCGTAGATTGCTTGGTCAATGATACTATTTATATGCACCTATTACATATATTCATTTGTCAGTCATTTCCTGTAGTGCTTGGCCAACATGACTATTTATGTGTCTATTAACATCTAATAATGTACCTCTAAGTGCTTTCACTGGTGGTACAAGTTTGAAGTCATAAAACATCTAATAGACAAATACTTAGATGTCAAGTGTTGTATCCATGATACTAACCGATTTTTTCGTAAATACACAATTATTTAATAATTAACAAATATATTTGAACTTATTCTTAAAAACACAAATGTAAACAACTAATTAGAATTGTTTACAAATGTATATTTTTAGATAAAAATTGAATTAAAAAGAAATTAAAAATATGAAAACAAGTTTAAAATATAAAAAATAAGGCCAATCAAATCCATATTTATAATTTAAATTTTATAATAATCTTAACCATTATACACTAACGTAGGTTGGATGAGAGTCAACTTTTGAATGCATCAATTATTATACATAAAATTGATTAAGTATAGTACCAATGCAATATATATTTTATTTTATTTTATTTTTATTTTTTAAATTGTTGGGTCCTTTGCAATGTAATTTTTTCATGGTTGGAGTTTGTCAGTATCAATTTTTTTTCTTCCCTTTAAAAAAGATTTATTTAAATCTCCTTTCAAATATGTCTCTGAATCCAAGCCTTAACATAAAATGGAGTTGTAGATTCCAAGAAAAGAAGTGGAAGAACTTGAATGCTTAAATTTGGAGGTCTAAAGCTAAGGCAAATGCTCAAGTTTTGGCTTGGAAAATTTTGCACTACAAGCTTCTTGGAGGGAATAGATTAAAATGTTTGAAGAGCCAGCCATCTAAATGTCCTTATTGTCACTATAATGAAAGCTTAAAATGCACTTTTTGGGATTGTTTAGGAGCAAAATAAAATATAATGTTATTTTTGGTCATTTTCTTACTATTTTTAGTCATGTGTTGGTTGGAAAAAAGTTGTTTTGGGTAGTATCTTTACAAAAATATAATTGTTTTTTATTAGCGATCAACAGGTTTTGCAGGGACTAAAAACCCCTTACAAACAGGTTTTGAGGGGACCTGAAACCCCTTACAAACAAAAGAAAGTTGCAATAAGAAAAGATCATAGACAATCAACATCCCAACATCAACTATCTACCAAAATATATACAAGACACAACAAACTACAAAAAATCGACTTTGAAGGGACTGAAAACCGTTAACAGCTAGGAAATCACAAAGGCCTTAACCCCATAAACATCTTTAAAGAAACTGCCTAATCCACTAAGCACCGAACACAACCTGCAACCTCCACCCCATAGCAAAATAATTGCTCAACACAAAACTAAAAAAAAAGGGTTGCCAAAGCACCCTTCAAGACCTGTCATTTTTCCCCACCTCCCTACCTCAATAAGAGAGCAACAAGGAAAAACCATAATAGTGTAAAACACCAACAAAACCCTAATTCTCGAAAGAACCAAAGAAACCAAACACCCCACCTCAATAGGGGTAATGGGAAACATAATAGACTACTGCCAAGCAACAACCTTCCAACAACACCAAAATGCTTGAAAATCCAACCCAACCTCCACCTCTAAAAGAGAGGGCTCCCCTCTATAGGAGGGGATGATATAAAACCCCTTACCACCAAAACCATGACTCTCCATGCCAAAAAAGCTCCACCTCAATAGAAGCCAACACTCCACCTCAACAGGAGCAATCTCCACCTCTATAGGAGACACCAACTGAAGAATCCAATAAGCAGCTTCAATAGGAAGGGATGACATAACATCTCTTAGCAGCGCAAGCATTAGGTACCGGGTGGAAGAAGCATAAACCTCCTCAAAGAGCTCACACAGTTGGGTCCAAAGAGAAAACAAAGAGCATAACCCAACTAACAAAAAATAAGCATCATCTTGGACAAAGTACAACAAAACCCTAATGAGCAGCTCTAGCAACCTCATCCTCTAAAGGAACAAAAAACACTAGAAGAGGCTAAAGGAAAATAATAGAAACCACCACCTGCAAATAGCCTTCTGCAAGAAGCCAAAGCTAGACAAAACAAACAGGGGCACATAAAACTTCCCCCTAAGAGAAATAAGAACATTGAACAACACTTGGGCTTCAACACCCACCATAAAGCTTCAGGGAAACCAGTAGGAAACTCCCCACAAAGAACAGGGAAGCCGACCTCCAAGCTACCCCAAACCACACATCTACTTTGCAAAGAGGAGAACACAATAGCAAAAAGAAACTCAGGCCAAAAGACCACCAGATGTAGAGTCCCAGTCTCAGAATGATTAGGAGCAACCAAACTGAGTAGGAGGAACAGTGGGTCCCAAACAAGACAAAAGTAAGGATAAGGCCCAACAAAAGAGCACACCAAGCAACCCCAACACGTCGGTCAGAGCCAGAGAAGAGCCAAAACTCCACACAACCAACCAGAGGAGGACACCACCATACCACAGAGAGGGGATAAGGAGGACCTAGAACACTCTAAAAATAAAAACCCCCAAAGAGAGCCACCGAACAAACAAGTAGGAATGAAAAACGACCAAGAAGAAGAAAGAAGAAGAATAGGCCAACACAATGAGCCCCCAAGCCCTCCTACTACACCAAGTAGGAGCATAAATAAGCCCATTCTTCAGCCAGACTTCCTCAAAGAAATCAATGCACAACCACACCCATTGTAGGGACGACACCCAGAAAACCAATAGGAAGGGAAACCGACACCCAACCCCAACCACAACAGCACCAACAGACAACTCCTCAAAGAACCCAAAAACGCCTCCCATGCCACACTCGCCACAAAAACCCAGGATGGAAGCAGGTTCATCATTCAAATCAACGTCCACAATGCACCCCTCACCGTCTGTAGAAGAAAAGTAGCTGACTCCCGAGCTATCCCCACCCAATGCCACTCGCAGAAGAACCTGCACAAGAGAAACAGGCACCTGGGCCACAAGGATGCAGCCAACAAATGCGTCATCATCCTCATTCGAGCCTCCATCTCCATCCTCATTTGAAGATTTCAAACTGCCCTCTGGCTGCTCTTCCCGTCACGCTCCATCTTTAGAAACAAGAAAAGCATATGTTTGTCAGTGTTTTTAAATCATATTGTTCAATAGGAAGCAGAAATTCTAAAGTTTTACTTTGAATTCCTATTGTAATTTATTTCTCTATGTTCTTAGAAATAGGGTTTCAAGAAACATGCAAAGTACATAAGTCACTGGATGAGATTAAACAACAAATTTTATAATTCCATGAAGGTGATATTCTATGTTCTAGACATCTCCAAAGCCTATTCAAATTTAGAATTTGATTTATGTAGCAACTTTAAAATTTCAATGGTTTTGTTTGGATGACTTATTGATTTTTAATAAGACAATGATTGTTGCACAAATTTGTCTATTTCACACATTTTCAAAACTTGTTAGAAGAAAATAATAATAATGTATTGTAATTTGCTTTGTAAAATTAACTTTGTTCAATAAAATTAAAAATTAAAAAATAAAATAAAATAAAATTTCTTTACCTAAACAATAAGGCAAAGAACAAGATTTTGCATCCATGGGATAAAATTATGTTAAGCAGACACAACATAATTTAAACAAGTGATGCAAGCGTCGAGTTCCTGTCGGTGAGTATTAAGCTTAAAGAGAAACTGTTAATGAGAAGACTTGATAGAATATATAGAGGAAAGAGCTTATAAAAAGAAAACAAATACCACAAAAGATAATGGAAGCCAAATAAAAACTACATCAAATAATAGATTGCTTAAATTTTCAAGTAAACAAATAGATAGAGGTAAAAGTTAATTAATAAATAAAGAATTCAAGAAGCAGTAGATAAAAAACATATAGTACAAATATTAGTCGTAAAGGGGAGCAAGAACATAAAAAAACAATTGAATAAACAAAAGAAGCTCTAAAGCAACTATGCATAAAATTAACATGAGGATTTCCAAAAAAAGAAGTTATATCACAACTAATAATGTAAAAAAGACATTTTTGTTGAAAGAAATATAACAGGTTGCAAAATAAGAACAATCATACTACTTATGATAGCCATCTATTACATTTATAAATCCCAAACCCATTTTACGCAACAAATAGTGTAGAGCAGTGTAAAACATTATAAACTTAATGCTTAGAGCAGTGGTATAACATAAATTTTCCACAAGTCATTAATTATGATGACTAGCCGCATTAAGATGAAGGAATAGATAGAGAACATGCAGTTTATTCACTAATAGTTTAATGACCATTGCTCAATAGGAACTTTAAATGACCATTGCTCAATAAATGACCATTGCTCAATAGGTACTTTAAAGATATGTTTAGCAGTGGTATAACATAAATTTTCCACAAGTCATTAATTATGATGACTAGCCACATTAAGAATTCTTTACAAAATTGTATGAAGAAGCTATTTCATTAAACTTGAAAACAACACCTCCCACACAATCATTTAAGAAAACAAACTTCTGATGACTCAAACCACTATAAACCTAAGTGAGAATGCATCCTAACAAATAGTTTCTAGAATTTTCAAACCAATATAGAAAGTGATAGCTGCTTCTCCTTCCAAAACCCCTACCTTTTGTGATGTTGCCCTTATTTTTGAATGCCTAAAGGATGCGTCACCCAAAGAAGATGGAGATTGTGCAGTGTCAAAAGTAGAAGTTGTGGTCACAGAAAATAGCTAACTTAAATCTTAGACTACTGCATTCATTTTCCTATAAATGCAACTAAAAATGTTTGTTACACTTTGATGTTTATGTGCAGCACAACGATACTTTTTTTAGTGAAGATGTTATAGAGCTTCGATATTTGGCATTTCCAGAACTTGTATGCTTATTTTAGAAGCCTGGACAAGCTTATGTTTACAAAGACTCTTTGATTAACGTATGGATATTATCCCGTCTACCAAAAATTTGGGGATATGTCCCCAAAATAATTCCAGTGCCAGATATCCCCTTTTCATTTTAAAAAAGGCTAAAACTTAAAAATCTATGATAACTTGCAATAAAATATTTGCATCATTCTTGACAACATATTTTTGAAATTTTCAATTTGGTTAGCTTCCTATTCAATTGATGAAAAAATAACTCCAATGATGTTAATCTCGGTGAACCTATTTGTTTTCTTCTAATTATGCTTTTCATAACACGTGGCCTATGAGTTGTTGATTTCATTGCATCACTATAATAAGTGCTTCTGCAGAATTGATATAGTTAGAAATGTTGCAGGTAAAGAACGATAAGGAGACCAGATTATCTATTTATGGGGTGCAATTTCCTAATGTGATTCTAGTATATTGCTAAAGTGATTCTACAACTTGAATATTTTAAATCGTGTTATTCATGCATCTAACATTGTCCCAACTTTGTAATCTTCAGTAGATGGTGGTTACTTTGCAGGTTTCGTCTCATATGTTTAAATTGGATACATTATCATTATCAATGTCTACTCATTCATATGTACAACATGAGTGCACTGGTGAGCATTACCATCTCATTACAAGGAGTTTCCCCAACCCAAGCAAGAGGATGAGCTTCTCTTCGCAAAAGATAGAAAATAAGAAGCCTAAAAATAGTTTATTTATATTTTTTAGCACAAAGAGGAGTTGGAAAATTGTAAAATGATATTGACATCAAACTTCGGTTCAGTCTGTTGTGTAGTTCAAACAAGTCATATTCAATTCCAAAATCCCTCAGCATATGAGAACATTCAAGCCAAAAATTATGCAGATCAACCTCACCTTAAACTTCAGCAAAATTTGAAGATAATCCTACATGCATAAAAGGAAGTAAATTGTATTATGAAGTGATTTTATATTATAGGTGTTAACCACATTATTTTTGTTCACTCTCAATCATGATTCATAATTCATATACCAAAACTTTGGGAGATTTTTAGTCACATTAAATGTCAGTTGTACAAGTCCTCATCAAGTCTATATTGTCACTGCACACTTAAAACCAGCAATGGAAATTTGTAGTCAAATCCCCAGAGTCAAAAGCCAAAAATGGTAATTCAGAAGATTTTCTGCTAGATCGAAAAATTTAGTGACAGCGGCCTAGTGTAAAAACCCATCTTGGCTTCTGCCTCTACATGAAATCTAAGCCACATGGGGTTATGTCAATTGGAGAACAAAAATGTGTAGTTCACTAAGAGTAAAGTTGCTTCCCCTGTGACATGGATTATCTATTTTTGCACTCCATAATAAACCTCTTGTGCTAAAGGAGTTTTCTAACACTTACAAGGTAGGCATTTTGCAAAACAAAATTGAGGTTTATCATGTTTTCAATGCAAAATTACAAGATTTCAAAATTTTGCACTCCCTTTCATCAGGCTATGACCATGGGAGTTGATTTTGAATCATTGGGTGTGAAATTGGAGTCAAGATTTTTCAAGGAAAAGAGCATTCACAAATGCCACTTGGATAGAGTTATTCATGTAATGGTTAAATTGTGGTTGTCATCTTTATTTGTAGAGAGCACGACATACCAACAATACATAAGAACAATGGTCAATAATTAAATTGTTGCATCCATAGATTAAAAAATGGCACATGGATGACAATTTAGAATCCAATGGAATGAAACCAGAAGCGCAAATATCAATCAAAATGCAATTGAATGTGAATTGCAAATATGTAGGAATAAACATGAGTTTTGAAACTTGAACTTGCAGAAAAAGGTATTGTAATAATTAAATACTTATCGTGAGTTTTAAATGTAATTCATGTTACTAAATGTTCTCACATATGCTTGTACAGCTACTGATCCCTGCCTTGTGTTTTGGAAACGCATTTAAAGTTTAAGCAGTTTAAAAAGCATGTCAGTTTAGAAAAACATATTGCATGGAAAGACCAATATTAAGTTTTTTAGATTGGCAGAGACAAAAATACGATTTGAAATAACCATTTTAAAACTCATACATCTCATAACTCCCCACTTCCATCATTTAAAAGTGGCTTTTGAAATAAAAGTTCCAATCTCACCCGACAAAGAGTGATGGAAGTAATTGAAGTTCAGGACTCACCCAACAGAAGTTCAAATCTCACCCAATGCAGACATTGTAGAGTGATGGGAGAAATTAAAGATCAAATCTTACCCAACAAAGAGTGATGGAACTATATTACAGTGGCAGTGGGATATCAAATTGCATATAAAAATTTGTTTCAAACCAATGAGAAATTTTTGAAGGATGGTGCAGTTATTTCAAAGCTAAGAGCCAAAGTCAGAGTTTCAGAGAAAGGTGATGGTGGTTTGCTTGTAAAAGGCATTTCAAAGGGAAAAGATTCAGCATAGAAGAGCACATCTCAGCCATTAGATATTAGAGAGATTATATATTCATTAAGTGTTTTCCTTGCTAAAACATTAGTAATGACCTCTTTCAGAAACACCTTTTCCATTAGTTGCAAATTGCAAACAATATCAGTCAGTAAGGAGATTGCTCTTTGAATGCTTGATTTTTAAAAGAGAAGCTTCACCCATGAGGGCATATGTACTTGATCTACAAAGATAGTGAGCTACTACTCAGAAATTGCAAACATAGATGCCAACCATAGAGCCAAATTGCACATTGATTAATTGACAGAAGCATCAACATTCAACAGAAATGATAAAGAATAGTAGAGTGCCTATATGCATATTCTTTTCAATAACACTCAACATGCAGCATAACTATCATGATGGAACAATGTTTCACTTCATGAAATATGTGACTGAACAGCAAGGAAGATCATACATGAAATATAAAGCACTCGCAGCTTGCTGTCTTCTAAATTCAAACTGATCACATTATAGTTTGCGTCATCAATGCCTAGTTGAACATGAAAAAATTAATATGGTGCAGCCATGCAAGTTGAGGTTAATTCTGAGGAGGATGTACACATTGTAAAAGAGCTATAGCAAGGAAGAAGAGAACACAATAGCAAATAATAGGGACAATGCTTAAGAGCAAATCAAAGAATAGTGCTTGAACCAATGAAAGAGAAGCTTTCTAATTACTAAAAGAAGATAAATAATGTGAAGTGCTTAGGATGACTGCACTGACAATATTAATAATTTACATGGAAATTTGATCAAGACAAAATGTGGGCACTGGAGCAAACAACAAGGAGCATTAGAGTCGAATGCCAAAATGGAGCATTGAATTTATATCTACAAAAGCACTACTATTATAAGACAAAAGAAGCTTATGTGCACATGTTAAGTGCTCATAAAAGGAAATAATGCAACACCTTTGAAGTAAGTTATTTATGAAGAGAAAATAAGTCCAAAACAATCTTCATTCTAGCTAGAAAAAGTCTTTTTCAAGCATCCATGTGTTGTATATATCCACATTCAAAAAGTTTGCACTTAGAAACTTTTACAGCAAATCTAGTGCATTTAAGGCAAAAAGAGTGTAGGCAACCATTGTGTCTTTGCAATAGCTTTGCATTGATTTCTTCTCAGAAGTATGTGAAACATTTGGCTTGTGAAAATTAGAAAGGAAATATGAGCCTTATTTTCCCAAACTAATTGTTATTTCTGAATCCCAATGAGACATGTATCCACGGTAGAAAAACCCTAATAATAAAATAATTGCCTCCAAAAGAAAAAAAACTTGTAGATACTAACTACATGAATTTAGTAAATGGTAATCCACACAATTCCTCCTTCTGCAATATTATTCTCAATAGCTCCACAGATACCTCGTTAAAATTGGACTGCATAACCTTCGAAATAATGAAGCGACACAATTTTGCCATAATACCCTAATTTCCCCACAACAGTAAAAAAAATATATCACTAACACAAAAATGATCTCAAATTTACCCAATTTGATAGTCAAAACACCATATCTCCTCCAGTTAGATTCATTTTCTTACCTTAAATCCAAGGCATTTAGCTTCAAATGGCCATACTTTAGCTCCAAATCTGATACACTTTCATTATATATCTTGCGGTCTCAAATTGCACAAATTTGACACCCAAACTAAGTAATCTCCTCCAAATCAGTTGGCCATGTATAGATTCAAGAAAAAAAATCGTTGAAACAATAGCAAGTGACTTACCTCAAGATTCTACTCAAATTGTGTCGTGCAGTCAACAATGTCGATGAGAAAAAATGGGCGGAGTTTGTAGGAAAATTATTACATAACCCTAACAAAGTAGAATTTGTTGTTCATTATAACCTCTATGTCGTGAAGATTTCTCCAATAGCTTCCTTCCATCACTTCCATAAGCTTTTGCATTAACTATAATGCTCCAGCCAAAAATTTATTATGATCATTTAATTTTTCATTTTTTTTTTTTTGATGAATAGACAGCTATCTATATTATTAATAAAGATAAAGTTACATATTCACAAAAAAAAGGGCAGGTGGTAAGAAGACACACCCTAAGAGTCACATGGGTAGAGCCCAGAAAACCAAAAACCAAAGTCACTTGGGCCTAGTCCAGAAATCCATAAACATTACAGATATATAAAATAAAAAGGTCATCAAGCGACTAGAGCAGTGCCAACAGAGTTAGGAGGATTTTTGTCATCCATCATTTTCCCCCATACATCAACGGGGTCTGGAGTGACATTAGGAGGACCCCAACCATCGTCAACTTCATTTTCCTTCTCTTTATACTCCTCACGCTGGGGCGAGATTGCAAGCACCAAACACGAAAAACATTTACCAAAGTCTGGCCAACCTGAGCCGCTACCAGGAGTAGCTCAAAGTGTCATGTCCCCAATTTGGAGCAATAAGGAGAATATATTAAATTAATTATTTATAAGGTTATTAAATAAATCAATATTAAATAGTAACCTTATATTTAATTAATTTAATATTAAATGACTAAAAATAAAATAATGTCAAAAAGTCACTTAAAATAATAAAACAATAATTTATTCTAGAAGCTTCTTGAAAATACTTGTGAATTATTTATAAGGAGTTTATCAGAGTGTCATGTCCCCAATTTGGAGCAATAAGGAGAATATATTAAATTAATTATTTATAAGGTTATTAAATAAATCAATATTAAAAAGCAACCTTATATTTAATTAATTTAATATTAAATGACTAAAAATAAAATAATGTCAAAAAGTCACTTAAAAGAATAAAACAATAATTTATTCTAGAAGCTTCTTGAAAATACTTGTGAATTCTTTATAAGGAGCTTTTGGAGGGCATTTGAGATCATCCTGGAGTCAATTACATTTTTCGAATATTGGAGAGCTTGAATGCTTGTCATCGCTGGAGAAGTAAAATTCTCTTGTATTGTTGGTTTCGATTGTGCAACACCAACCCTAGCTAGTTTGGAGTGAGAGATAACTCAGTCTCTCAATTGGTGCTCAAAATTTAGTGGTCATTGGCCAAATTTTGATATTGGGAGGAGAAATCGAATTCACCATTTTGTGCAGGTTGGAATTCAATATTTATAGCTTGTGTAGGGGATAATTTGGATTGGAGAAAATCGATTTCCTGAGGAAGATCTTTGCAACCATTAGCATCTTGTTTATTTAGCCTCAAAGACATTTCATAGCTAGTTAAGAAGGATGAATTGGCTGGAGAAGACAAGGCACAAGTTCTGATTAAAATTTTGTATCACTCCTCTAAGCTGGGCGCACCAAGTCAAGGGGGCGATTTTGTCAAGGGGGCTGCCAAAATTTCCAATTAAATTCTCAAAAGGTCGCCTTGCACCAAGGAAGATTGGGATAACACTTAGGAGAGAAAACATTGTTGCATCAAGGAGAATCAAATTATTCTTTGGAGGCTGCTATCTCATTCCAGGTTCCATCGATTTCATCTAGTCATCATTGTAATGTCAATCATTGCAAATAATAGGGTTTGCATTTGTTAGGGAAGGTCATATATCAGTTATATGCATTGTAATCATTCAAATCAGTTTGTAAATGTTTCATATCAGATTATAGTTGGCTACCATTGAAGTGAAATCAGACTTTGTACATGGTGTTTTGTATGCCAAGAGTCTTGGCAATGAATATTGTAGACATTGTTGTATTTCAGTTAATGATAAGAGGGAGTTGCATTTCAATTTCATTGCTATCTTGTACTTGGTTTAGGATGTATGCCAAGTGTTTGCTAAAATGCATAGTTGTTGTAGGTGTTTAATTTGCACAAGTAGTTCATGTATGTGCATCTGAAAATACAAAAAGAGTTGCATATTCATAATAGATACTTGAATTATCATTTTAGAATTTGTTTGCAATCATTTACACCTCATTGCATAAAACCAAATCAAAGACAAAGCAAACTAAAATCAAAATCAGCAAGAACAGACTTTGCAAGCCAACTGTTTGACAAAATTCCTAAGGAAAAAATTAAAGAGTTTTGGGTCAGTTTGAGCAAGGCTCTTTACATAAAGGGCCACTTGGAACCACCATTGCTACTCCCCACAAATCCTCTAGAGGGCTAACCTTGGCTAGCCTGCGAAGGAGGAGAACAAGACTGCTGAGAAGGGCGGGAACCACATTGAAGAGTAGGCTGAGAGTGGGGGGAGTAGAGCCACTCTGTTGCCGGCCCCGAGAGGGAGACCAACCGCGAGAGGAGGTGGACGAAGTGAGCACTTGAGCCATAGTACACGGGGCATTTCCCTAATGATCTAGAAGCACCTAAAGGTGAGCCACCTCAAGTGCAACTTTATTTGCTTGAACTTGTATCTCCAAAAACACGTTAGAACAAATAATAGCTTTAGAATACAAAGAAACATTTTTATCCATTTGAGAGTGAGCAAATATGCAGGCATTTCTATCTTTCTAGATATTGAAGAGGATTTCCACCCTGAAAGTGTGTCAAAGTTGGGTATACTTAGCAAGAAATCTAGGCGAATCTCTCAGTAGAACCATATGCTAGGAGAAGGGCTCTGGTTTGAAAGGCTGAAAGAAGTCATGAATCCAATTCCAATACTGTTGAGCTTTGATGCAAAACCAGAAGAGATGCTTAAAAGATTCAATTTTCCCACAAAAAGGGCACCAAGGGTCCTAGACCCCCAAATGAACAAGCCGAGCTCCCACAGGTAAGCCTTAGAAAAGAATACACCAAGCAAAGTGGGCAAGTTTCGGCTCAACACTTGCAGACCAAGTGGCAGAGAATTTTTTTCGCTAGACATGAGTGGAGGATTGAAGAAGCCACCTCTGGTTTAGACTTTCAATCATTGAAAAATGTGGTGAAAGCCACATATAGCGAAGCCTAGGCTTATAATTCCTAAAAGGGGTGTCTGGGTACTACTTCCAGTCCTTCCACCGGGGTTTGGACCCACGAATTCCCACTTTATGCAACATATCTGTAGGAATAGCATTCACCAAACCATCACAAGTATCGTTGTCCTAGTTATGGAGACTATAACAAGCACAAAAATCTTCCCATGACATAATGCACATTATGGGTCTGTGGAACACATGTTGTAAAGTTTGAATGCCTTTTTTGTGGAACCTTAGTGCCTTAAGCCAAGGTGATTTGGCCAACGAGTGACCATTACTGGCAAAAAGGGGTGACCAACAAATGTTCTACTGGTTGAGCGAAAGCCCAACCCGGAAGCTAGAGCCAGCCCAATAGAGCCAAGGCTTAACCGCTTCCCAAGCTCTTCAAATGCTCTTAGCCATGAAAGTTCCCACAATTTGGACTGGTTCCTTCATAACCAAAAGGGTTTGAAAGCCAATCCCCTTCCAAGCAGGTATGTGAATAGGGAAGCCGAATTGGATGCAATGCCTAAGGAGAATTTTCCAGGCTTCATCTCCAATAAGGGCTCTAATAATCCATTTCACACACAAGGTAGTCCCTTGTCTTTGAGTGGAGAGCAACCCAAGGCCTCTAGATTCTTTGTGTAAGCAACAAAACTCCCAGGCAACATGGTGAAACCCTCTATGAGACTCCGTAGAGGCCCAAAGAAAGTCTCAAAGAAGCTTTTCGAGCTTGGCATAGGCGGCCTTAGAAGGAGCCCAACAAGAGGAGTAATAAACATGTGTAGCAACCAAAATCTTAGAACAAACTTGAAATTTTCATGCTAAAGAAAGAGGCTTGGTAATTCATTAGGCCAGCTTTTGCTCAATCCTGGAGAGCACAACTTGCCACAACTCAGCTGGAGAAGCCTAGAAGGCAAAGGGAATGGCCAGAAATTGAAAGATTTCCCCTGGCCCAATCCATTTCCAACCGTACTATTGAAGCCAGTGAAGAGTGGGTAGAATAGACTGCTTGTAACATCGAGTTTTATGCCATTGAATGGCGGAACCAAATGTAAGACAAAAACTATGAAGGCATTCAAGAGCCATCTTAATATTATTCTCTTCCTCCAAAAGGGTGAGGAAATAGTCATCAGCAAAATAGCCATTGGCAAGTTGAGCATGTGAGTCAGGTAGGGCAATGCCTCTAACACCCTATTGAGAAACCACACTGGCCAGTAAGTAACCAAATCCTTTGGCAGCAAGCACATAAAGAGAAGGAGCAAGCGGACATCCTTGCTTAATAGAGCGGAAAAGACCAAAAGCAGAAGATTGGTGGCCATTAATGGTAATACAAGTAGAGGCATATGAGAAAAGCATTTGGATGACTTGAATGAAGTTAGGCCCAAACCCCAAGGCTTTCAACATGGCAAGAATGAAAGGCCACTCAATGTGGCCATAGGCTTTATCAAAATCAATTTTGAGAAAAATGTCTTTCTAGCCCGAACGCCTGGCCCACTCCATACCTTCCCATACAACAATAACGTTGTCCAAAATAAATATGGATTTAAGGAAACCAGTTTACTCCGGGCGCACAATCTAAGGAAAAAGATGGCAAATCTTCATAGCCAAAACTTTAGCAATGATTTTGTATGAGACATTGGAGAGCATGATAGGCTGCCAGTTGCAGATGTCCTTGGGATCTCCAGGCTTAGGTATGAATTTAATGTTTCCTTTATTAATTATATTACCCAGAGTTTTGAAATGAAAAGACTCAAGATAGACTTTATGTAAATCTTTCCCAACACAAATCCCAAAGGGCCTTGTAAAATTCACAAGGGAAGCCATCAACACTCAGGGCCTTGTCATTTCCCATGGTATGAACGACTTCCTTCAAGTCTCCAACAGTGAGCAACTGCTCACAAAAAGCTTTATGGGATGAAGATAGCCTATTTGGCACAACATCAAGACAATCCTGAAGAGCTTGTTGACGCTCTGATATGTAATCCTAGGCAGTGAAAACTTGTTCATAATGCTTGGAAAAGGCCCAGAGAATATTAGGTAGCTTAGAAAGCACCTAGATTCCATCTTTGACTTGTTTTATGCCTAGGGAAGAGTGTTTGACACACAAGGCCAAAACAACTCCTTTGAGGCATGGTTGTCAATTTTTAACCAGTGTAATCTGGCTTTAATTTGCACACCTTTGGTAGGATAATTATCTGCAACTTGTTTTTTGTGCCTTAACTTTGCCACCTTAACTTGCAATGATGGGGAGAAAGGGTTGGTCGTTAGATCCTCGGTAGCTAAGTGTAGGTCGACAGTGGTAGCCTCATAAGACTGCTAGCAAAAAATGGCCAACTGACGCCCATAAATGCGGATAAACCTAACCATGCGAGTGATAGCATCATTCCACCAATTAATCCAGCGTTTATTATGTGGTGGCCTACACTCCAAATTCCAGACCTTGCGAATGTGGGTTAATGTGGGCTGATGTGAAAGCAGAGACGTGTTAAAAAAGAACTGCGTCTTACAGGCCCAAGGTTGTCTTGTCTCCCATTCTGATGTGAAAAGAAATGGGGAAATGATTTGACAATATCATGGTTTAACCAGGAGAAAAGAGCTATCAAAAGAGAAGAAAGATTGAGCCGAGATCATGGCACGATCAAGGCGCTTAAATATCTTGTTAGAGTTAGCCCAATAATTACACCAAGTGTGCTAGAGGGAATGAGAATGGCGGCAACCAATATTGGGATCAAAGAGACCCAATTTATTACGCATGTAAAACCACGCCTCTCATTCACCAACTATCCATCTGAATGGAAAAGTGTCATCTTTATCATACACCATCTCAACCATATTGAAATCCCCACACAATAACCAAGTAGCAACTAACAATGAATCAAGAATCCAAAGAAAAAGCACAAAGCGTTCCACGGCATCATTAGAAGCATAAACATTAATAATCCCAAAGGAATGGTTATCAATGTTGAGAAGGATCCAGATGAGTCGATGTGTGGGGTCAGACCCGTGGTCAACCACATAAGCGTGCCACCATGGGGGCAAAAAGGGTGATAGCTCCACCACGCCCAACTTTATGGTTGGTACAAAATATTTGACTGATTGACCAAATAAAGCGACAAGCCGACATGAGCAAAAACCAGTAATTTTAACTTCTTGGAGACAAAGCACTTCAATTCCAGAATATTTCTTCAAATTATCCCTGACAGAATAATTTCTAGAGAGGTTTGTCAAACCTCGAACATTCCATGAGAGAAAATTCATGAGTGAAACTCCTCCATATTGTTGGAGTCTGACTCCTCTTCATTCAAAGCAGAGAAGCGATTTTGCAAAAACTCTGGCGGAATTGACCCAATTTGAATATTCAGAGAAGAAATTTTTTGTTTCTCCTGCACAAATTCTCCTTCTTCTAATGGCGGTGAAGGACTGCGAGACTGCTTTTGAGCTCCCAACACAACAGGAGAAGCATTCGACTGTATTATCATAACAACAACAGGCTGAGGCGTAGCCTTCAACCTAGGCTGTGCTAGAATATTATCAACCCTGACCGGAGCCTCTTTCTCCTTTGCCGAAGGGTTTGAAACATTTTTAGCTGGCTTAGAGACTTTGGAAGCTGTCCCAGAGCCACTAGATTTACTGTTTGTGACCATGGTCCATTTTTCATCAAGTTTGACAACAAAAATATCCGCCTGACAAAGCTTTTCAGACTCCCGTGGCAGAGGAGTATGAGGCACTACCAAAGGGCAGTCCTTGATCTTGTGGTCTACGGACTGACATCTATAACACGTGTTAGGCAGATTAAAATAAGTGGCCTTTTGGGTATGTCGGAGAGATCCAATTTGGATGTCAATGGAGTCCTTCAAATCTTGTCAAAATGTCCACTTCAACATAGACCCATTTTTGGGGTTGGGCCTGGAAAAACCTATCTGGCTCAATACAAATGACCTTCCCTAGAGAGGACACAATATGACTTAGAAAAGATACACAAGACAAAGGCAAACTTGGAAACTCAATCCAGACCGGGACCTGCAACTTGGTGTCATCTAAGACAGCGAAGTCTCGGGTCCATGACTGGAAAACCAACAGAGAAGACCTAACATACCAGGGACCATAATTCAAGATTGCCTGAACATGACTGACCTCCGCAAAGTGGAACATAAAAATCTCTTGGTTAAATTTTGGACCATATCAAGGCGGACTCCATGAGGGACTCAAGCCTTGTTGACCTATTCTTTAAGCACACTTTCAGGGGGAGTTCTCCCAACAAAATACCCAACAAAGGTATGTTGCTCAAGCCATTGACAAGCAGAATCAAAATCAGGCAAAGATAAAACCACATCAGCTGGGGAGTCAAAAGACTTACTTTGTGAAACACTTTCAGAACAAATTTTCGGGGTCATTTGTTCGGAGGAGGAGCCATTGAGCAGAGCCATTGAACCGCCAACACTAACATAAATTGCTGGGTTAAAACCGGTTGAAGGCATATTAAAACAAAAAATCATAGCAAATGCGGTCGTACACACAAACAAAGAGAAAAATCCTGTGCAAAGAACGCATTATGATGCAAGAGGGGCCAAGAATGATTGTAGACACAAGAAAACCCTAGCATAACTCATACACCTTCATCATCTCTAATCTATTATTTTTCTTTTTTTTTAAAAGAAAAATGAATAATAAACCTACTCCAATCAATAGAAAAAGAGATAAATCTCAATTTTCAAACACAAAAAATATGTTCTTAAATCCCAACTATAAAAGAAAAACAAACATATTTTAAACAATACAATTTGATAAGGCAAATTTAAAAAGCAAATTCAACGAATTCAATAACCTAGCAAGAACTAATAAACCTGCCTGTCGGCAGGAACTAAAAATTGTTTTGGATTATTATTATGTTGATAAGACTGCAAATTTAAACTGTGGTTGCTCCACATATTTTGGAAAAATTTATAACTATACATGCTGCGAATCAAAGAAGCACAGTCTACGTTAGCAATACACAGTTGAGCCCGTAAATTCCAGGCACTCTGTAAGTTTTACCAGGAGGGATACTAAAATTTATTTTAAAAAACATGACGAGGCTTTAGAATTCAGGTTATTTTCAGTTTTTTAAGCCGCAGGATGTTTGTTATAAAAACACGATCAGGGTTCTTAGGATTTGTTATGGCGATGGCACGGCGTCTGTGTCAGGTCCATTCAAAGCTCCCTAAGTTTAACGAACAATACTCTTCATTAATCTTTCCTGCTGCTTGCACGACCTTCCGATCAACATATCAGCCTGAGCAGGATTTCAGGCTGCTGTCAAAATCATCTTCTGTACAGAAAAATATCATTCTTACTGCTATTGGATTTTCAGAAAACAGTACCCAAACGCAGATTTCGGGACTTGAGAGGTGTATGATGAATCCCTCTTTTCAGATTCACACACCGAGATTTTTCAGTGCAGATTCAAAAAGTTCAGATTACAGTAAGGAAGTAGATGAAATAAACGTCAAATTTGCAGAGGCGAGAGAGGAGATTGAAATGGCCATGGAATCGAAGGAAACGGTTTATTTTGATGAGGAGGCCGAGAGCGCCAGAGCAGTTGTTAAAGAAACCCTAAAAATGTTTGACGCCTTGCTTGCGAGATTGCCTGAGGATCAACGAGGTATTGTGCAGAGATCCATGGGCTTGAAAATGGAGCAGCTCAAAGCAGAGTTTCAACAGCTAAATGAGTAAAACTCAATGGCAGGGATGGGTGAGAGTGTTGTCTTTTTTATTTTGAGGGCAGCATTTTTAGAGTCTTGAATTAATTGTCTTACAAAGCGTTAAGCAGCTCAGACAATTTAATTGGAATCATTTTGGTTGCTTAGGGTTTTGCATGGAATGGAGTGATTGGGAATTTCTAGGTTTGCAAACTCTTTCGGAGAAGATTTATTTCTTCTTGTTATAAGGTAATTTTGAATTGTGATACTTATTGAAACGACATTGCTGATAATTTTTCAAGGTAAAGATTTTGGCTGCTGAGATGCGGGGCAATTTTAAATGGATTTTCTTGTAGAAGTATGAAATGGTAGGGTAAACTTTTCCTATATGCATTTTTTGAATAAACACCAGGCAAAATAACAGGATTTACCAGTAGCATATATAGACCTTTGTGCACATATTATGTTTGACAACAATTTTATTTTATTTTTATATTAGAAGCTACTAGCAGATAGCTGAATGAGTATTTAAATACAAACTTCCAAGGATAACAATGATCATACATATGGCTGAAAACCATAATAAACAAGAGTTAAAACTTGAGCTGAAACACTTTACATAAGCCAAGATTGTTGCTGTTTTGAAACTGTTTAATCTGGTCTTGAATTTGCTGAAGCATTTTTCAGTGAAATAATGGCCCTTTTGTACAATAGTTTTAGTTTTAGTTTTAACTAGTAATTTGAATGGGGCAAAAAATAGTGAAGCACTGCCTGTGAGAACTTGGAAATCCTTTTTGGCCAAGAGCCACAGTGGAAGGGGTTCAATTCAATTAACATACACCCAATAATCTCACCCATCATTGCATGCCCCGCTAGTCATTCCACACACCCCACTCACCCCATATTTGACATTGACCATGGTGGTTAGCAGATTGACTTTACTTTTGTCCTGGCTTTTTTCTCCTCTACTTTAAAATGGATCTTCTATTAAGCCTGCCTCAGTTCATCTTGAAGGGAAATTAAGCATTAGCCAAATCCATTTACACTACCCAGAGTTTTTTAAGAAGGCATTCTTTGTCCACATAGTTAAATACTGATTATGTATTTGCTATATACATCAGGGCTACACAAAAGGTCTTAATATAATATTCTTTAACCAACATTTCAAAGCTGTGAGCAGTCATATAAGAATGTCCAGTCAACTGACTAAAGACCACATTAACAAATTCAATTATACGATCTGTGATAACAAACAAACAAAGTACAGGCCTAATTCTATTGATACCAACAACCAGAGAACCATTAAACATGGTTACCAAGTTAATCAATATCATAACCCCATGCTTTCTTGTCATTGGTTGGGAAGATGGAAATTTGCGGATTAATCCAGTGGACCAGTTATGCACTTTAACCATAATATGAGATCTTGTAATCTTTCCTACTTCAAACTGGTTCTTCTAATGCTGCCCAAATCCATTTTGTAGGAAAATTCAAAATTACATAACAGATTTACAAATTGGCACTATCCAGAATATCTGGAAAAGTTATTCTTTGGCCACAGAATCAAGAACTGATTACACATTTTACATATATATTACATCTTGCAAAAGGTCGAATAAACTAATAGATAAAGTACTTTCCTAACTGCTCTCATGCTAACAGTCCTGAAAACTCTTAAATATTCTTACCAGCTTGAGTCATGTGATGGCTTTTCCCTTGATTGTCACTGGTCGGGGATATGGGAGTTTGTAGATAATCTGAAAAATTGATGTGAATGAGATCTGTTTGCTTAACACTTCATCCAATATCTTTTAGCTTTAGGAAGGACCCTGGTTTCCCTCATAATGCCATGTTGGTCATGGAAATTTGTGAACACCTTGTTGACATTCCATGCCATTATTTGCCTGCAACTACCTGATCTTTTTACTAGATTGGTTCTACACTTTCACCTTGAAGACTTTGTAGGTAGAAAGCACCCCATCCTTCTTCAAAAGGTAAATCAAAGTCTTCTTGTTAAAGTCATTGTGACCAATACTAAAAAATACTTTGCCCTACCATGCAAATTTACTAGTTGTGGACCCATTAAATTTCTGTGCATCAACTCAAGTTTCTTCGGTGCTCTCCATGTAGTGTTCTTATCAAAGGTCTCTCTATGATGTTTGCCAAACAACCTTCACAAACCCATGACACTTGGAATGCCATGTACCATATAATGCCCTTTAAAGAAAGCAATACTCCAGTAGCCGAGGTCTCCTAATCTTTGATGTCACAAATGACAAGCATCCTCCAATGAGGCAATCAATTTGTGATTCTCCTAACCACAAAATTTTTTGAAGATCCAGATCCACTAGTTATGCTTTGAAGTATCATTTGCAACAATAGAAATTTTGTTCATTGGATCTTTAATCCAATGTTAATTTAAAAGAAATGAAATCTTATGTCCTTCTAATGCAAAGTTGTCACATCGACAAAATATTTTCTTCACCATGCTGGGAGCTTACAAAACATTATCAAAGAAGCTATTCTTGAAATTTAGAGTGCCCACACCATCAACTAATACTAAACAACCATTGCCAACCACAACATTGTGACCACTGCCTCCTTGTCATGGACACTCATATGAAGGATCCAATATGATGCCTTCTTAGTGGTAGCCAATGCTGTCATGCCATGAGCATCATTATCACCAAAAGTATACATTTCTCCAATTTATGCAAGAAACTCATCCTCTTGCTTTCTTGCTTCTTTTTGTTTTATGAGCCAAATTGGACATTAATATCATATGACGTATATTTTTGCATCCAAAATATTTGCCCTTGAAACTTTGTCTTTTCTTGATTATCATCTGGCTTGGAAGATTGACCTTTTCTCTTATCTATGTTCTTGTCCTATCTCATGTTTTTTGTTTTGTGTCATTCTTTCTCTAAAATGTATTCATTTTCCAATGAGTTGTATCCATTGCAAACAAGGGCTTGCACGGAGTTCATATCAAGCAGATTCAACCATTTCAACTTATGCTCTTTTGCCAATACCTATTTCTTGAGATACTCATACGATGTGTTCTTTATTTTATAATTATCTCGTATGAGAGTCAAGAAATTATTGTATAACGCCAAAAGTTTCTCCAAAACAAGGGTGAACATTTATTTGTCATCTTGCCAAGAGTCTTCTCGTAGAGCCACAAGTGTGGCCCTATACTCTTCCAACTTATTTATATAAATGAGGATAGTGTGCTCATCCTCAACCTTGAGACTACCTAGTACCATTATTAGATTCACCAGTTGGTACGTGTCACTAATCTCATACATCTTCTGCAATTTCTCCTAACTTTGGCATGGGGTGTCACATTGTTAGATTCACCGACATGAGTCACTAATCACATACATTGTCTGCAATTTCTCCTAAATCTGGTATGGGGTGTCACACTTAATGAGTTGCGTCATGATTTGAGCGATGACATTTTGCTTGCTCTTTGACATTCACCCCATGTTGACACTTACTGCTTGTCAAATTCGTTTCAACTCCCTCACTCTCATTTTTAGATATTTTTGTTCACATTTATTGCCCACCCCATCGTCTCCTTTGTAAAACTACATGCCTTCAAATTATTCTTTTCACCCACTCCTTGGGTAGATTGGCAAATTTGTTGACCCCCATTTTGAATTTTTGCACCCGCTCCTCTCTATTCTACTGCCTACCTTTCAATCCCAACTATGGTTAGTTTTCAATATAACTGGGGTTTTCACTGTTCAATGCCTGATTTGGCTAGGACTCAGAGTGAAGAAAAACACACACACTTATACTGAGAGGGTGGGGGGGAGAGAGAGGAAAGAGGGAATCTGTATACGAACAACTTTTTCGATTTATAACTTTGGCAATCATAAGCAATAATCAAAACATCCACACAAGTAAGATCTAGCAAATTAGAACACAAGATGCACACACGATTTTACGTGGAAACCCTTCGGAAGAAAACCACGGCAAAATATTGCTTTTATAGAAATCTTCATACAACTTCATAGGCATCAGCCCACAGGAGACACCAATCCCCTCCACTGAGCACCGACTCAGCAAGAGACACCGATCTCTTTGAGAATGAGGCACTAGCCTTCAAAAGAATAAAAGATAAATTGTTGATCTCCTTCTTCAATCAGTTCTGAAATCCTTCACCAATCTGCTCAAAAATTGCTTCTTAAATCTGCTTATATTCTTCAAGAAACTCTGCTCAAAGGTCTGCACTTATTCGCCCTTAATGTCTGCAATAAATCACCTTCAAAGTCTGCTTATATTCTTTAAAATTTCTGTTTCAAAAGGTCCGAAACATTCTGGGCACAAGTCTGCTCAAGTCTGCTCACAAGTCTGAAAAAATTATTTACTCATTGTCTGAAACTAACTGCTCATGAAGTCTGAAACGATCTTCTCATAGTCTTCACAAATTTCTGCTCATAAAGTCTGAAATAAATAGCTCATAAAATCTTCACAAATCCTCCTTAGATCTGCTCTAAGATCCACTCAAATCTGCCTTAAAATCAGAAAGATATTTCAATATAAAAAAAAATTAATATCCTCGAAATGACCTCTATTTATACCCTCCAGGCCTCCACTATGTACCTTTTCACCAAAAGATATGCCTCTCCAGGGTGGTCGGCCAAGAGGCATATAAATTTTATTTAATTTTTTATTTTCCTTGCCCAAAGCTGTGCACACCACCACCCTAAGTGGGGGGGGTCGGCCCCTAAAAATGAATATATTGAAATTTTTTATTCCAAAATAAAATCCCCAAGATGTGGTGCCATTAAGAGGGAGTCAGCCTTATTTGAGTTATTTAATTTTTCTCTTGGCAAAAGCCGGTCGGCCAGCAATAGGACAATTTGGAAAAAATTAATTCCTTTGACATCAATGACAACAATAATTCTAACACAGAGCAACACCATGTTAGGTGCCCTCAGCCTCTTCCCTCCTTTCTCACAGGACAAATGCATAAGTCAGCTGGCTTTCACTCTTTTCTGTCAATAACATGTTTCTTTCATCACCCAAACCCATCTCTGTCTTACTCTCTCACTGATCTTCAAGATAACCTAAATCACACTTAGAGGCTCAATGTCTGGATTAAGAGCAAGAGCCATCCTGGCAATTCAAACAGGGGCCTCAGTCCTCATGGCATCAAACTGAGAAGAAAACGAGCCAATCCTTCATCCAATGACCCTCCCTCTACTTTCTTAATCACCCTTCAAATTTGATCTAAACTGATTCACTACTGAATCAGGGGCTAGCTGGATTTTTCTTCCCGTATTACTGAGTTTGTTGAGAATTTTTCTAATTTTATCAGTTGTTTGTAATTGCTCAGTCATTGTGGGATTAGAGAAACAACTGTTTATTTGCGTGCTATTTTTAGAGTTAGGAATAAAATTAGGTGTCTTTTACTTAGTGAGGCCTTTGAGGCTGTAAATAGGAGGGATGATTGTAAAAATGAGGGGTAGTTAGGCAGTTTAGAGATATATTCCTCTTCTTGTATAAAGAGGAGATTATTGATGTTGCAGGTATTTATTTTCAGCAGTAGATCTTTTTATGTCTGCTGCCATTTCCCTGAAGGATATACATATATTTTGTGTTGTCTATCTTAAGTTTTCCCTGCTATAGTTCTTCACTATTTGCTGTACTTGTTTCTGTATACAGTGCTGAGTGTTAAATTGCAGGAATGGGGAATGAATTAAAAGAGTTGCTGTATTTTCCCTGAGTATAAGATAATAAGACTGATATAATACTTCCTCTCTATCTTTTGCCATGTTGATACTATTCATTGTCTTGTGAAATAATTCCCTGGAATAGAGTATTGTTTTAGAGATTAACGAACAGGTTCAGAGAAATGTCTGAATCAAAATTCAAATATGAATGCCAATCCAATTACCGTGACTTTTCATTTGGAAGGTGGATCTGACCTTGGCACTCCGTGCAGCCTTCCCTTTCTGTTTCAAAACAACTCAGAAGTGGCCAAAAACATTAGATCTCTTATCACCTCAATTGAAAAATTGACACCAATCTAGGGAGAACAACCATGTAATACCTGATCTGGAAGAGAGTACAGTACAGCTTGCCAGTCCCTTAAAGATACAGATGGCTAATAGCAGTCATTCAATTGATGGTAATGAATTCCATGATATGAAAACACAAGACCTTGAAATTTGTTGTTAAATGATCCATACATAATCACTATTTTTGAAGCACCTATGGAACAAGAAAATCAGAAAGTTCACAAACACAGGACGGATCCAGGACTTAGTAGTAGTGGCCTTGAAGCACACAGAGTGGTCTCCTCTTTTCATCATAGTGAACAACAACAATGACCCTCCATCAAGCCAAGTTCCTAATGGCAGGTTGTCAACATCACATGGACAATGGAAAACTTTGGCAAATTTCATGACCCCTTGTTGTATCTTTCGTTGCCTCTTATCTTCTTATTAGTAGTTTGGTTGCTTCTATTAATGTTTTCTTTCAACATACCAGTTCTTCTATATCAGTCAATGATATTAGCTTCTTCAATCTACTATTCCACTGGGTTGGTTTTGTATCTTAACTATTATTTGACGGATATCAGTGGTTCTTTTTTCTGTATGGCTGTTTTTTTTATCCAAACTTTTCTATTTATTTGGTGTAGGGTGGTTAATGATGTAATGCTATTAGTATTGATACAAGTTTTAACTTCTTCCAGCAAATATTGTAAGTGCTGGGGTTTGCATAATATTTTGAGGTAGATGCTATCTTAGAGTTCTTTTTTGATTGTGCAGAGATAAATTTGGCAATCTCTCTTACGGGAATCCACCTAGGCAACAAAGCCACTATTTTAACGAGGGATAATCAATCATTGATTCACACTAGGTTTCGATCATTTAGGATTTTTCTGGATTCTAAATTCAATGATATTAAGTATTATTTTATCATATACTCTCTAATCTCTCTAGTTTGAATGCCCGAATTAATGGAGAGCCATTTGAACATTCATTTACTTTCAAAATATTTATCGATAATTAATCAGGAGAAAAATTATTGTGTTTTCCAATAAGATTTTCATAATATTTAGTTGAATTGTAATGATAAAATATAATTAATTAACTTTGATAAGAACGAAGTATTTACATTAAGGTATTTAAAGTCCAGTACAAGTTGCCTATTAAAACATTGATGATTGTTTTTCATAATCCCCTCTACCCGAATATTCAAGTTTTCTTCATTTATTATTTCATCTGATTGAACGTATTCCATGAGAGAGATAGCCAAACTCAGTTAACAGTAGTAAAGCACGAAGCCATGAACTAATATAATCAAACATAAGTTGGTGTTCGAATGCCATTGATAAAAGGTCAATGAATCGTTCTGCTCGAAACCAGTTCACTGCAGATATGTCTGGACATTTCTTGTTTACTTGCCTCGATCTAAGTTTCTAGAGCAACCAAAGACTCGGAATTTGGTATATTGGTGGTGTTGCCAGCTTGCTATCGTCTTGATTCATATGATGCTTGGTTTAAAAGCACCAAAAAACAATGTGTTCCTTCCGCTCCACAGACAACTCCTAGCTTCGCATATTAGAGATCATTAAAAATATCACTTGTTTAATTAAATAGTTTTCTCTTGCCCTACATTTTTTTGGAGTCTATTCGTGATCATTGTAAGCGTTTAAAGTTAAACCAGGTCCTCCATGTGATTGCCATTCTTGCCTGTCAAAGCAATTTTTTTTGGACAGATCATTGAAAACCGCTCATTAAGACACATTTTATTATATATAAGAGATAATTCTATAGAAATTTTGACTCTAATATCTCCCTTTTCATGTGATATAACCTAAATATGACTATTGTCCATCCAATTTAAGCCTTAGCTTTAAAACATTTGCAAAGTTTTCCATATAAATCAATCCATTAGTCAATTATAATTGACTATTAACCATATGATCATCAAATTTAAATATGATTAGTGTTTATCAAATTTAGGTTTTGCTTTAAACCATTTGTAAAGTTTTCATATAAATCAATCCATTAGTCAATTATAATTCATTATAACCATATGACCATCAAATTTGCAAAAGTTTCCCGCAGTGAAATATAATTCTAACAATTATTGGGCATATCCTAATGACTTTAAGAATGTTATCTAAGCTGAACCACACCCATATAAAAGATTATAAGTAAACCAATACGTGAATCGGCATACAAGAATTTAAATTGAGACAATGGAATAGCCATGAGAATTTATTAACGTTTCTATTTACATAAAGCTAGAATGTTTCTATAGAGTTAGAAAGTTTAGTATCTAATGCATGGATGGACTACAAGGTTGTCCGTATAACACAGATATTTTATAAATAATACCTAAAAAATAGTTTAATTAATACTTTTGGATTATGAGTGTTAATACTTGTACTACAATTTACTCAAGGTGTTATACATTGTATATGTTAAAAATATTTTAAACAATATTTGAATAGTTTAAATTGATTGTAAGCTTGAGTTAAGATAGATTCACAAAGCCTTATATTTAACAATAAAAAAAGTTTTGTCAATATAGAAGCAAGGTTTTTGAATTCTAGTTTTCTTAATTAATTTTTAAATTATCATTAAAATAATGTAGAGACAAATGATCAACATAGAGATGGGTTTATTACAAGTAGACATTTTTGCATTGATTTATTCAAGTAAGCTTATAAAATAATGTGACAAAAACATTGTTAAATTAGAAGTAGGAATAGGAAAATGCTTTTGTCATTAACTCCTCATGAAGTAAAAATTGTCATATAAAAGATTAATTGTCAAATTGTTTATTAAGTCTCTTGATATAACTCATTTGAGTTAATTACTAGTTTTTAGCTTACCATTGTATAGAGATTAGGGGGAATGTTAAGTATGGGGTTGATGACATTTTATGGTAACACAATTTTCTTTTATACTTGATTTTCATCATTTTGAATTTCTTTTAGAGATTTTGTTTTCAATGTAAACATTTTCTTTTCCTATTTGATGAAGTTATGCCATTGTGGATGTTATAAAATTCACGAATTCTAGTAATAAAGAGCTTCGCTAATACGTTAAACAATTCTTAATGTAATCTTACAAAAAAAAAACTAGCAACCAAGTTAATAGAAGGATACAACAAGCCACACAATGGTTAAAAATACTCTTTTAAGTATGAAGGCAATACAAAAAGTTCATGTAATTTAAGTTTAAATAGGCTATAAGTTTTCTAGAAAATGCAAAAACACTAGTAACCAACACATTTATTTAATTCTTTATCTAATCTTATAAAAAAACTGGTAACCAAGTTAACAAAAGGGTAGAGCAAGCCATACACATTTATTTTGTTCTACTTGGTAGAGGAAGCCAAGCACATTTATTTAGTTTTTAATCTAAACATACCAAAAAAATGTGTAACCAACTTAACAAAAGGGTAAAGGAAAACACACAATGGCCAAAAACACTCTTTTAAGTATGTATGCAATACACAAAGCCCATGTAATTTGAGTTCAATTAGGCTATAAGTTTGTCATAAAATATAAGGACACTCATGGTACCATGTAAATGACTCTCGATGACATAGACCTTTCTCATCTTTGCAAATTCTACAAGTATTTCAGTAGGCATATGTTAACAAGAATATGTATGTGCGTATGTACGTATGTACGTATGTATGTATGTATGTACAAAAATGATGGTACATATAGATCCTATCGATGTGTAGAGTCTTTAAAAGGAACTATATGTAGGGGTAGGTTTGCTCCTTGACAACTATTAGTCCATATTGAACTATAAAATGAACTAGTGAAGAATATCATGATGCATGTGCAAGGATGGTTTTCCCTCATGTTTGTAGGAGAATTCCAATAGAAATAATCTAAAATGAAACAAGTTAGTGGAATTATTTAAACTTGTAAAGGTTACCATGTTTGCTCTAAAATAAAATATCGACACTAAATACATAATAGATCCAAACCATTATTATTAAGTGGTATCTATGTTTGCATTATTTATAAACATTTTATATAAGCATAGATGGCTGGAGGTTTGACAAATACAACTTGCTATGCACTAAAAAGAAAATACCATAAATTCTATGCTAGAAAAAAAAGCAAATAAAGAACATCTAAGAACTAATAATAGGAAAATACACTTTATATCTAAGGGGTTCTTCAAATAATGAGATAATTGGTAATGCTTGGAAGTAACTTGCTTCAATTTATGGTTATTCTTTATATATGCATTGTTGGTTGTAGTCTATAGATCACCTTTGGAGTTATGGGGTCTTTGGTTATTTTCATGAAAGTGAAAGTAAATGTTAAATATTTTTAATCACCTTTCTTTGAAATTCTTCCTTTTTGTTTAGGTGTCTATGTGGATTTATCGTTTGCACTTTTGTGGTTTTAACTTTCAAGAAAAATATACATAGGTTATGATTAGTGAATTGACCTTTATATGCTTGTTCCTTCATATGTTAAAATATGGCAAACAAGGGTCTTGAAGAAAAATGAACAAAACACCTTCAATAAGGATGTCAATGGTTCAAATTACACTAAAACCTACACCACAAATCTGTCTTGTTGTTTCACAATGAAGGATAAACATCCTTATATAAATATACATAGTTATTTCCATTTGGACTATTATCCATGTGTTTTATAAGCATAACAATTGTGCCTCTCTACTATAACTATGGCAATTTTGTACTATTCTATCATTGGTAAGGTGCCTACAAACTATCCACATCAATAAATGCTAATTTTATTATAAAAACTATTTTTCATGAAGTCATTTTTCTATTAATTTTCATTTTTTATACTTTTTAAATCATGTACATTGGTGAATACTCATCATATAAATAAATCCAAATAGTACAAAAGCACATCTAGGAGGTTATTAGTATAATTATTTTTCCATAACCTCATCTCCCAAATAGTATATTAAGCACTTCTAATTACATGTTAATACACACGTGCAATTATATATATATATATATATATATATAATTAAAACTTTCCCCTAAATAGGTCTTTCTCCTATCTAACCTCTTCCAAAGTGGCAAAGCTTTTGGTGTATGTGACATCAAAAGCCTGCCTTAAGTCTAAATTATAGTAAAGTGCATATTTTACACCTAAAATGTTATTTTTGATGGAATCTTTTGCTAATAAAAAAGGTTCTTTAGATGAAAATATGTATGTATTGAAAGTCTTGGCAATTTGATTACCATGTCATAAAGAAATGACTACTTATTTTAGATTAATTATCGAGGGTTCTTATTGGTGTCCCCACCCTTAAATTGTGGGGGTTTTTTCATGGGACCTACATCCCATACAATTCATTTTGTAGGGATACCACACCATCATTCTAATGGTAGGGGATATTGTTGTAGTACATTCAAAACCCTACTCTTGTGGCACTCCTATGACTTGAATGCCTCATCACTTTCTTTCCTTCTTTCTCCTCTTATAGGGTATTTTCATCTTCTCCATCAGTTGCTCCTATATTGCTAATACTTTTTCCCTTCAATTTCCTTTTGTGGGGCAACTACTCATTCCTCCTTGCTTTCCTCCATCACTTGTGGGCCCACTACACACTATCACTAGAGCAAGAATATCATTTCGACACACCTTGTTGACATTATAATGTCCTTGGGGAGAAGTAAACCATGGTCTTCAATATAAGAACAAACTGGTTCTACTAATTGATTACAACCCCTTTGATGACAAATTACAACTTATAATCTAAAATAGTAAATCTATGCTAACTAAATAAATGTAATTAATAAGAAAAGAAGTAAATTAGATTAATTAAAGCTAAGGTTGATTGTTGCCAAACATGAAAATAATATGAGAATTAAATAAAATAAATGTGTGGCCACTTAGATCTAATTTTAATGTAGAAACATTTGTCTAGTTGTCAAGGATCCATTCAACAATGCTTTCAATTTTTGTCCTTTGTTAGTCTTGAAGAACTAAATAAATATTGTTTGAGATTAGATTTGGGACTATGAAGGTTATCCCTATGAGTATGAAACTTATTTGGTATGTAAACTTGACCTTGTATATGATGGGAATAATCCACTACTTTGTAGACTATTGCAACTTGTTCATCTTGATCTCTAATATTTGAGTGTTTGTGGTGTTTACAAACACCTTTGGGAATTTGTTGAATTGCAATGGTCAATTTCTCCCTAGTCAAATTCTTCTCAAACTATCTTTAAGACTTAGAGAAAAGATTTAGAGACAATAAACATGTGGGCAATAGACTTGGGATGATGTGCTTTGATGTAAATGCTATTGGATTATTTTTACTCTCTAATAGATCAAACTCTAGATGTACTCAATAAGAATGCCCTAGGATGTCCTAGATCACCTAGATGATGTATTTCTAATTAGGGCCAGTATTTAAATACATTACCCTAATGAAAAGTTTGGTGCAATTCATAGTTTAGTTGACTCATAGCAACAAGTGAAAGGGACAAGAAAAGTTTCAATTTAAATTCTTAACTTTGAAACATTGGGGGTCATATTTGCATTTGTGGATTTGGTCCATATCCACACTTGCACATTTGACACAAAGAGGGAAATGGATATTTTATGTAAGATAGTGAAATTTGGGGATGCACGATGATGGGATTTAATAACTTGAGAAGTCATTTGCCAACTTTTATGCAAATTAGACCATCTTACGTGTTATTTAATGCATTGAAGACAACCTAGTCACCATGTGCCCAAAACAAAATGGAAAGGGGCATGAGTATGTAATTTACAACATTACATCCCCCTCTCCCCCCACACTTTGACTTACATGTGATTTGTGTGGAAAATGCATGTCAAAGTAAGATCAAGCAAGCAACATAAAAAATTCAATATTTTTCAAGCAGTCAAAGGATATTAGGTCTATGTAAGGTAATGACCCATTGTTGGTATTTCTTGTCATTAACATTCTATTGAAACTTGAAAAACAAAGAAGAACATGCAATGAGTAAGTGTTTGCCATACAATTTCAAATAATCATGAACACCAAATTGCTTGAGTAAGAGCTATCTTCAAAAGATTTAAAGTAAAAGTAAAGGGAAAAGAGAAAGGTAATTGATTTTGACTAATACCAAGAGTGATACAAGGCCCTACCTATGCAAAATGAAGATTGTCTTTATTAATGACTCAATGAGAGGGCTATGCCTAGATACAAACACATGCAAAAAGGTGTTTATGTATGTCGACAAATATAGAAGGGATCTATTTAAAATAAAATAATATCTAAAATCTACAAATATCATCATAAAATGTCTTTGTCTAAATGTGGTAATATTTGACTTTGCAAATCACACAATGAAAAGGTATTTGTCTAAATATAGTAATAAATTTGTCTAGTATCATAAAGTGATTGTAATTGTCATGGTTACATCATTGCAATCAAACTCATGGAACTTGTTAGTGACAATATATTCCCCCCTTTGCAATCGGTTGCATACATAGGGTGGAAAGAATTGGAGGAAAGTATAACATTTATGAGCATGTAATATAGCAAAAATAACACTATATGGTAAGCATGTGAGTATATAAGCTATAGATGATCATAAATGCATGCCAAAGGTTGTCCACAGTATGAGAAAATGATAAATAATGATAACCATACATGTTAAAATAAGCCTATTGATCACGTGAACATCTAAAGATAACATCATCCAATGATCTCACAAATATATGTCAAAATAAGTGTGTAGTCTCATAAAGATGTTTCCCCCATGGGTAATTACATAGGTGTAATAATATTTTGTGGCATAAGATGTGAATATTGGAAGCATCAACATGTAGGATGATCTAGAATGTATACATGTCAATTGCAATCACATAGGTCATAAATACCAATAGAGGAAAAGTAGGGGGACTGTAATAAACACACCAACACATTATTCATGAAAATGCAATGTTTTGTAGTGCCATTAATTATTTTCTATCATCATGTCTAGCTTCACCATATATTGGTTGTAATTGAGTACCTGGTAGAAAAAACACATAGTGATAAATACACAATCCCAAACTATGAATAGTAAGGTAAAAGGTGAATAGTAATATTTCATTTTCACCTTCACTTTGAGAGAGATATGCTTTGGTGATTTACAATGGTGGTATGATGAGTACATAGCCTTACATAGATTTATAGGATATGACATCAAATTGAGGTTGAGCTAAGCCACACAAAATTATCATATCAAATTTGTATTTTTATATTCATAATGCATGGACCCAACTTGTCATTCACAATTTGACCTTGATATTGCATGTTTGACCCCATATATGTAGATCTAATTTGTGGATCTAATTTTAAAACATATAATTGATCCATCCAATCATGCTATTAGTTTTCTCAATTGTTTCTTTAGCTAATTGGCATATCTTCTTTCTCGCATGACATTAATTCAATTTTTGTTGTTTTATGATGTAGGAAAAGATTGAGATAAAAAGTTGCCTACTAAGTGCTAGATATGTACTATTTGTGAACTATATCACACATTTGCAAACATTCAACTATTTGATAGAGTGGGGCTAGGGTACCTTAAAGACATACCCATATTTGATTATAATGTTTAGATGATGACATTGATGATGGAGCATTCAGACTTAGATATCACTGCCTTTTTACCTATAGGAAAAATGATATTGAATTGGAGGATCTTGGCATATTTTGAGATTATCTATTCTAGTAAACATGCCATTTTTTACTATAAGATGACTCAAGATTAAAATTGAGCATTATATTTATATTGTACTAGCAGAATAAAACATGCTCAAGGAGAGTACCTCTATTAGATATATGGTTGGAGGATGCAAGATGTTATTGTTGATTTTGTTGTTTTTGTTCTACTTGATGTATAAGGCTCTTAAATTTTGCACTATAATTCATATGCCTAAGGTTGTGGAGTAGTATGAAAAAATGTACTTATGGGGTCTTTGTATGTTAACTTACTTGTATGATGATCTCCATGGGTTCTAGGACTCATAGGACATTACATTACACATAACATTATTATAGATTGCACACAACATTATGACCCTACTTGGTTGGCATGACATTTGTGATAGATTAACTCCTATAAATATTACTTGGTGGCCTTATAGAGATATACTAGAATGACTAAAGGATCAACATAGCTAAGAAAGATTAGGCAATCTTGATAGTATAGTGATCACATTACTACATAATTCATTATGAAAGGGCCCTTAGACAATTTGGATTATCTTATAAAGTGCCCCTAAAGACTCAAATCTATAAAAGGCATTAGCAATATCCATTTCATCTAGAGGAGATTGATAGAATATCCATTGCACTTTAGATTTTGATCAATGCTAATGAGGAAGATCAACCCATAGTATCCACAACAAGCGATGATCCATGGTCTACAATTGCATATTGTTAGACTTGGGAGAGGATGTGATCCCAACCTTGTATCCATTAGATGCAAGGATTGTGGGATCTATAGAAGATGCTCCAATGACTCTAGGTGATGAGGAGGTAGGTGCAGCAAATTAGCAGCCATGAGGGTGATGATCCATGCATATAATTTGTGTTATATTATTTTAGTTATGTATGGTAGGATATCACATTATGTAGCTCTAATCATATAAACCATATTGATATGAAACTACTGCAGATGATTGGGTGAGGTTAATCTATTTGATTGTAGTCATTTCAATTGAAAATACCCTCATCTCTTTGATCTAGTTGTTTAGGCATGAAATACGTATTTAGGTGCATCAATAAATTGTGCTCCTCTTTAGGCTAAGAGGGATATGCTAGTGGATAAGTAGACAAGGGTTCATATTAATCAAGATGTTATTAGAGTTAAGAGAGATAAGTTGGATATAGAGTTGTCACAATCAAAGGTGAGGGAAAACACACCTACTCTAGGATACATCATTATTATGATTGTTTCACAATAGATGGGAGACACATAAGTAACAACACTATGTAGTTAAGAAAAGGTGGGCAATATTCATGAGGAAATTAGGTGCCTTAGGGCAATACCCATGGTACTACATGAGAGATCTGGGTCATGGTTGAGATCACACATCTAGACACATAAAATATGAGGAATGAGATGGGGGAGGGTTTGGCAAGAAAACTTGCCCTCAAGTGATATTTCCTATGATGTTTATAGATCATTGTTATGTTGAATTCTTTTTATTTGATGATGAGGACATTATGGACATTTGCATTTTTTTGTATTTGGTTTATGATATGGTGAGAAGTTTTTTCTATGTATATGTTTCTATATATGTATACGTGTATTTGTGTTGCAAGTATGAATAGTTGTATGAATAGTCGGTGTTGTCATTGATGTCAACACGCTTGGGGGAGATTGTTTGTGTTGTCATTAATGACTAGTGATGTTTGAGAAGTTGTGTTGATGCTTTGATTAGTTTCATTATGTTGTCACTAGTAAGTGCTACTGGTGTCAACCTCTAGTATTGCTTTGATAAGTCTACTTATGAATATTGCTGGTTTAGTGATGATGAGGAAGTGGTGAAGTTGATGAGTTTGTGTCTCTGGTGCTTGATTTCCAAGTGCTTTTGAGAAAATTTGAATAAAAGAGGAAACAATGTGTTGCAGAGGTGTTCTAGTGTATAGTGTGGTGCTCTGGTTTTGCTCTTCATTTCTTTTGTGTTGAAGATCTACTTTTGTGGTTTAGATATGTTGATCAGAGGTGTTCATAGGTTCTATATCCAAAATTTCTTGGTTTGGATAGTTGTGTAGAGAGAGTTGTGTTCACCAATGTGTGAACTATATGTTGCAGCATTGTCTGGGGGAAATAGTTTTGCTCTACATTTCTCCATAGTTTGGTTTTTGGTCTTGCGATTTTGGAAGTGTTTTGATAATGATCACATCTACCTATAGTCGAAGTTGTTCGTGCTTTGGAGCTCGACAAGTTGGTTTCTTGAGTAACAGTGTATGGAAGGTTGTTTAAGTGTACTGTGTGTGTACATTCTTCAAGTGAAAGTTGTTGTGAAGGAATTTGTTGGATTTTAGGGTGTTTGTGGAATATACCAGATTGTATTCAAGTGTTGTGTGTGGTAAGTGAGTCATCTTTGGATTTGAGGAAGCGTGTACTTAAATGTTAATGGTGTTTACATTGGTTCGACCGACCTTGAGTGTTTACACTAATTGTGGATTTGCTTCGGTGTTTGTGGAAGTATGGCATGATGTATATGTTTGATTTAGGTCTGAGTTAAGATGTGGTGCGGCTCGCTTTCATTCCTTTCCACTGCGGGAATTCTTAGTGCTAACCTAATTTTATTTTGCATAGTTGAGGTGCATAGCCGACCTTGGAGAAAGTTTTCAAGGTTGAAGAAGGCATAAATAAGTGTTGTGTTGATGGAGAGTTTAATAGTGAAGTGTATGATGCAAATTGTAGAGTTGTGAAGTGCAGTGTGAGCTTAATGAGTTAGACTTCTGGAAGTAACGAGCAAAAGGTGTCTACAATCTTTAGAAGGACTACGAATGTGTTGGTGATGTTGTGGTGGATCTTTTTTGTTGCATTTGATTCATGATATGGCTGGTTGTAGCATTAATAGCGGTTTCATGATAAGTACTCTTTGTATTCCCCATGTTAATGTTTGCATTAGATAAAGTTTCCCCTTGTATTATGAAGGTATTTTTGACATGACTAGATTATTTGACTATTGAATAATCAATACCCTATTGCTCATAATTATTGACTGTCTGCACCGATTCCAAGATGCCATGTTTATGTAGGCCTAATCCTTTTCCCTGATAATGCATCTGCTAGAAAACTACCACTGAATATGATTTGTCATGGAAACATGATGCTACCTCTTCTATACTCTGTTGGGAATCCTCACAAGGATTAGTAGATACAAATTCTAATTGTTCTTGAATAGATATTTACAATTCATAGTCAATGTAGGAGTCTTCATAATCTATGTCTGGACTATCACTCTAAAATTTTGTCATTGCTTGATCTTTTGTAAGGATATGAAGAGTAGGAGACTCTTCTTTTGAAGGAAGATCATCTACATGTCCATCAAAAGGAAGTATTTCATGGGTAGATGTTGGAGTGTTTTGTGTAGGAACATGACCATCATTTTTGAAGTCTTTGATGGATTGGAAGATGTTCATTAATTCATGATAGTATTTCAGGGAAGTGAGCTCTTCATCTCAGCTTAAATTCTAGAGCAATTGTCACTAACAGATTGGAAAATACTATGGAGATCATGATAATGCTTTGAAGATATGAGATCTTGATCTTGAATCGATTCAAAACAACTTTCATCATACTCAGGATTGTCTTCTTGACATGACGCTTGGGTGGATGGTATAGTATGGGTGAAAGACTCCTTGCTAGTCTTAATAGGTTTAGAAGAGGTAATGGGGGCTTCTTTTCACTTTGGAACTTCTTCAATATGTTCGATCATGAAGTAATATAAGGGATTTATGTTGCAATCCAAGCCATATTTAATGCCATTTTGATATGAAACATTGCTAGACACCGTTGATTGATCTTGATTATGCACTAATAAAGTGTCTTGATACATGTCCAATTTTTCATCTTGTGATGATTGATTAGTACAAATATGTCCTACTATGTTATTGTAGGTATGATTTGCATTGGTATAGCTCGATGTCTTTTTGGAATCTTTTTCCTTCCCATGATTAGGCATTGGATTTGTATAGATTCCTAAATCTTCATTCCCCAATTTTTTATCAACATTGATTTCTCCTTGATCAATGTCTTGGATGTGATGTTTGAGTTTGATACAAGTTTGTGTTTTATGACCTTTTGTGTGATGGTATTGACAAAAATCCTTGTCATTATACCATGATGGTTTTATTTCAGGTTTAGGATAATTGTGATAATCAGGGAGTTAAATGTGTTTTGATTGGATTAATTTCTTTAGCACCATTTCGATAGGTTCTCCTAAGGGAGTGAATTGTGAGAATAATTGTTTTATCTTGGTGGTGGTACTCATGAAGGATTGACATTTTGGAAATTTTGTTGTGTTTTCTTGTGTATGTGGGTTAGATGGTGTCTTGATAACAACCTTTGCATCCACCACACCATCATTAGTAACATTCTTATTTTTGGCCCAAAATCGACGTTTGTCATTGGAACTAGATGGTTGGTTATAAGTTTGCATGTATCCCTTGGAAATGAGGGCCCTCTCAATGTTAAGCCCTTTGGATATGAGTTCTTCAAACATCGTCACACATTACATTCTTAGTTGAAAGGATAAGTATGTGTCTAAGTTTCTTGCAATGATTTCTACTCATTTCTTCTCAGGCATGGGCCATTTACATTTGCTTGTCATGTGTCTCCATCTTTGTAAGAAGGATGAAAATGATTCTATCTTATTCTGTTTAAGGGTATATAGTTCCTCCAATGTCTACTATATTGGCTTCTTAATCCCTATTTAAGGATCCTTCTATGCCTCTCTCATTAGTTCCCTCTAACATAGTCATTTGAGATCCTCCCCCAACTAAGGAGGTGCCTACTAGTGTTGCTCCTCCATCAACCTCTATTGAGAGCGGTTCCTTGGAGCTTTCCCAAATGGCTCTCGTGTTTACTTTGAGTGCACTCATGGAGGTACCCATCCCCTCTAAGGAAGTAAGTTTGGTTAAAAAGGTGAGAGTAGCCTCTCCCCTTGATGGGCCTTTGCAATATTCTTTAAATTCCACCCCCACTTTTAGTGGACAGACTCAAGTAGGCCAAGATCTTGTTTTCTCTCCCTCTTTTCCCTTTTCCACATGAAATATAGACAAGGGGTGCATAAATTAGCAACATAGGAACTGGCTCCAAACCTTGCTAGGAATGTATCACAGAAATGAGATAGAGCTCGATACAGTGAAATATATCACTAATGGGAACCAATGCACCCTGAAGTAATTGGGCTCCAGAAGATCTAAAAAATGTTGGTTCTCTCTTGGAATGTGAGGGGGATAAATAGTCTCCATAAAAATAATATTGTCAGGGACCTCATTAAGGAATTCAAACCTGAAATTTTTACTCATTCAAGAAACAAAAATGAGTGTTGTTGCTTTGATAAAACGAGTAAGTACATCTAGCCTAATGCTCTTTTTTTGGTTGTTAATGTAGATGGTATTCTAGAGGATTAACCATCATGTGGAAACCCTTCTTCCATGGTTCTCTCATTTCAAAAGATATTTTTTTTCTCAAAATTCTCTTTTCTAATAGTTTTGGTCTTCAAGATTGGGCCCTGTCTAATATCTATGCTCCAAACAATGCCGCCCTTAGAAGATATACTTGGACTAACCTTCTAAGTAGTAGAAACTCTTTCTCTAAGTACCAATGGATGTTGTTAGGTGGTTTCAATACCCCTCTATACCCTTTGGAGAAGATGGGGGGCCTTCAAAATCTTTCTGATAGTATGTTGGACCTCAATAACCTTCTCTTGAATGGTGGCCTTCTGGATCTTGTTGATTTTGTTGATGTTGCAATTGTTGTAGAGTGGTATATTTTTGATGTTGTCATTTAATTAAATAATTCCAATTATTTAATTAATTTCGCCACTTTCTTCTATTAATCAAATAATTTTTTTTTTGGATTACTTCATCACATTCATTACTAATTTTCTTCCCTTTTGATTAAATAATGTCAAATTATTTAATTAAATGTCATTCACCCTCTTTGATTAAAAAATTCCTAATTGTTTAATTAAAGTTTCCAATTCCTCAACTTGCACAATTAAATTATTTTCTAAATTGTTTAATTGACTAATATTTCCTCCAATCATTCAAAGAATATTCTCAAGGAATATACCCTTTTCAAATTCAAATTTCTCCCTCCACATGGAAATATCTCCCACATGCTTTCTAAAATCAAGGGATTTTTTAATCTCTCAAGCATTATGGACCCTTGATTAAATCCTTGATCCATGCCATTATGAATTATGGACCCTTCATCCATTCTTTGATCCATGTCTTCATCTTTAATTCAATTTCCTCCACTGATTAACATTTTGAATCCTCACCATTGATTCAATCCAAAAATCTATAAATACTTCCCATTTTACATGATTATTCATTCACAACCATTGAGAGCATCCTTGCTATACTGAAATTCTCACTCACCATTTGAGCACTTGTGAATCATTTATCCGACGTTATTCCCCAATCCTCAAGCTTTTGCATCAACCTCAACAATGGATTAGGAAAGATTGAGCAATTCAACATCCAATTATCACTCAAATTGCACTCAATCCACAATGGGATTGCAAGTTTGCACCATTAGTTAGATTCATTGCTTTTAATTTGTAGTTTAATTCTTTAAATATGAATCTTTCTTAAGGTTGTAGGCTAATTTAATTGGAGTAGTGTTTTTAGTTGATCATTTACTTAGCTTAATGAATTTATTTGATGTTATTTGATCAATTGATTTCATACACTCACACATAGTTTTTCACATTTTATCATACTTTCCTTTAATTTTATGATTTTGCCCATGTTTGTTTGTCTTTGACCACTGTTTATTTCTTTTTGATCTTATATTGTTACACCATACTTCTTAGAGCTTAAATATTAATCCTCTACTAGCAGATCATACTTATTTGAGCCTATAAATTGATCTTGCATTGATATATCATTATTATTAGAGCATATACTTCGATTTTAGCTTTGGTACTTTATACTTTCTAGAATTACATGTCAACACTACTTTTCTATGTTATGCTTCTATTTCTAGAGTCACCTTACTTTAGGGGAGCATCATGCCTTCCCCTATTTTAGATCAAGATTACTTTGGCACATTGTTACACCAAGGGAAATATTCTTTTTCTTTAAGTCTCATGCTTTCATCGTCATATCCTTATACTTTGGGGTAACATACCTTCCCCCACATTATGTGCTTTTATTCCCATATCTTTAACAATTATACTTTTACATAGTGAGAGTTCATGCTTTCCTTTTCTATATGTTGCACCTTCATGGCTACATCATCACACTAGGGTGATTCACATTCCTCTTTACACCTTCCACCTTCATTATTTCATCCCTATATTGGGGCTTTATCTCCCATGACATGTTTTTCCATATGCTCCTTATACACTGTGGGAATCATGCCTTCCTTCATGTATTGCCATGTTTCTACCTATATCCACTAAGGATTTATCACCCTACCTACACCGTTATGTTCTTGTTCTTTTGGTGTCATATCAAGGGCATATGCTGCTCTAGTGACAAATGTACCTACATAGATGTTTTTGGTGATTGAGGGCTACATCACAATCTTTTGCCCATGTTGAAGGCAACCTTACTTCCTTAATGCTATATCCAACCCATATATATACCTTTCGTGCCTCATCTTTATAGATGTTATACATGTTGCTCACACAATGTATTCATTATTGTTATCACTTTACACAATTCATATTATTACAATGTGTATATCTATAACATTTAATTTCATGTACTATTTCCCTCAATACCTTGCATCCTATGGATACAACCAATTGAAGGAGGGCATACATTGTCACTAACATTTCCATGTTGAGATTTCAAGTAGTAATAGGTGCTATAGAGACTCATTACCATGACTAGCCAAAGCATTGCCACATGACATGCCTTGTGTTCCATGTGCATTGTCATCCTATTGCCACCACGTCAAACACAATATTATAATTTTTTACTAGCATAATTTCTTAACTTTATTCATTTCCTATTAATCATATTTCTTAATCAATTGAAAAGTTCTTATTTTTGCACTTGATTTCTACTTGTGAGACAAAAGCTACTCTTTGCATATTTTTTCTTTGTTTTGAAAATTCTCATGAAGATCATATACCAAAGGACAAACTTAATGCTGGCAATGTGTAAGGATCATTACTTTATGTGGACCTCCTTTAATGTTTGAATATTTATTTTACGTGCATGCCATCAAGGTTTTTGAGGTCAAGGTAAGGTTTAGATGAAGATTTATTCAACAAGTTATAGAGTATAATTTTGCATCATAGAAGGTCAAATCTAAAGGCATATGAAAAGTTCACAATCATGAATCTTACCCAAATTCTTAGATTTGACCCCAAACAAAGCATAGAATCAATAAAGAGTCCAAGACGTCCATCTAATAAAAACATTCCATTTTCCAAACATATTCCAATTTAATACCAAAATCTTCATTATTACTACACTCTTCAATCATGAAATTAATAGCTATCATTCTAAATGTTCACTTTTGTAAAATAATTATATAGCAAATATAAATATCATATAATAAATCACAACCATTTATCATTAATTAATCTAAATTAATTTAATTGCATTTCTGTAATTAATCTTAAAGGAAAGTTTATTTTCCTTGCATTAAGGATTAAACAAACATTCCACCACAACCTAGCTTATACAATCCCAACAAAACAATGAATTAAATTTATTTTAAATTTTAACAATAAAAAAAAAAATCTATTAGGTAGGTAAACCATAAGGTTTCTTATAATTCCTTAATTACCTGTGGTGTAAAATGGTGGTTAAGTGTATAATCGCCAGAGGAAAAACATTGTCAATCTATCACTATAATGTGATCTCTCCATGTTTATAAGAGGGCAGTATATATAGTTGCAAATTAACAAATATCAAACCCAAATGCATTTTGGGCCAAAAAAAATCATTCATCCTTGATCCAAAATGACTGCCATTAAGGAAAAAAAATCTAATATAACCTTGCCCTCTCATAAATTTTCACAGTTTTTATACTTCTTGCTTGGCTGATTACTTGGCCATGAATATCTTTGTTGGTTTGTTCTACTTGGAAAAAAAAAATCTATTACAAGTTAAGAAAAACAAATTCAACTCAAACCAAATATGCTTAAAACCCGAATCTTAAAATTGAGTATTCTACATCAAAAATCCTCATCTGCAGAAATTTCCATTTCTACCTGTCTCAACAATTGCTGTAATTCATCAATTCAATCATGCATTGTTTACTATCACCCTGTCCAAAATACCACCCATCAACCAAATCCTATTCAATAGCAATTGTCTCTCACTGTGGATTTCATTTGAGGATGTATGGAGTTTAGTTCATCTGAAGAAGGTCTTAGTGAGCTTTGGCCTCTTGGGATTCCGCTGCTCACTCTGGCTTAAAAACTCATCATCTGCCATTGCCTTCCTCTTGTTATTCCCACCAATAGCTCTTCCCTCCACAACCACCACCCTCATATCTCTTCTGCTGGGCTGAAAAACAAACAACACAAAGCTTTATCAGCTCAAACTTTTGAAACAGTAATATAGATAGAATGGAAAAAAGCTGAGATCTCAAAAACACAAAAAGCAGTGGAAGCTTTTGAATTCAACCGTGTATGTTTTTGTGTCAACGTTTCAAAACACATTCAGCGATCTATCATCAGGAAGAGGTTCTTCTTCCTGATGATGGATCGCTGAGTGTCATCCAAAACATCGACACAAAAACATACACAATTGAAACCAAAAGCTTGCAAAAACAATTTCTGGAAAACTCATCCCAACTACTAAAAACAGTGGCTTACAATATGGGTGGTATTAGAATTTCTATTAGAAGGCAGTAGGTTGGTGAGGCCTTGCAGAGGGGATCTCTGCCTTTGCCTCCTGCGCAAACGAAAAACTAATGGTCTTCCTGTAGTGAGAGGAGGAATATTCTCCTTGTCTTGGTCTAAAACATCTTGAAGCTGTGAGGTTGCTTGAGTAAATTGAGCCTCCTGCAACTCTCTCTGGATATCCATGGTGAAGAACAAGTGCGCACAAAGACAACAAATGAATTGGGCATTTGAGATGTATTTATAAGTGGATTGAAATTGGGTTGTGGAATTATTTCTTCTGGGATGGCGGGGAATGGATTTTAAAGCTCGAGGTTTAAGGTGTTAAGACAATTTTTTTTGGGTTTGGGAGATCCAAGGGAGGGGCCAACTAAAATTCAAATGTTTGTTGATATTGGTTTTAGATTAGCACTTTAAAATGGGCCAATTTTAAATTTGGAATGACCAGTTAAAGTAACCCAATTGGGATGCCCAATTCTTTCTTCCTTTTTCTTGGCTATTTGTAGTATAAATGGGCAATGAAGCGTTATTTTACCATAATATCAAAATTGGATATAATGGTAAGATTTTTTAATTTTTATTTTATGTTTTTTTTATTGTACCTAAAAAAT
>VDFB02209001.1:0-12370 GCA_007258455.2 Sequoia sempervirens | reverse complement strand
AGATTAGATTTAAAATCATAGTATTTGATTAGGTTGTTGTTTTCTATATTTTATTATTTAAAATATTGTTTTAGCATATTAATGTAAAATAAATTAAATTATTTTCATGTGTAGTTTAGGTTAATATAATAATAAAATTAATTTAGACTAATTTAATAGTAATATTTTAGGGTTAATGAATTTTAAAATTAAATGTTAATTGAAATAAATATGAATAATAAATGTATATAGTTTTGTAATTAAAAAAGTGAATGATTTGTATATTTTTTTTGAGATTTATGATGTCTTGGGTTCCAAAATGAATTATGACATTTTGTAGTTTGTCTTAGAAATATAATATTCTATCTTCATTGTAGAGGATCTATGGATTTGGATTAAATCTATAGTTGAAGATGTCTTGTACTTGTAGAAATAAACTAACAATCTATATAAATTTGTTTTCTATTTAGCTTGATTTGCCTTTGCTTATCCTACCTTTTTTATTATTTTTTGTTGGCAATATTTAGAAATACCTTGGAAGAGTTGTCATTGTTGCAAGGAGATGCATTCTAATAGGTTAGATCATGAAAGTGTGTTAAACCAATTAAAAACAACACTCTTTAGTCATGCACATACTCCTAGATTGTTCATGCAAATCTAGCTTCATTGTAATGCACAAATGATATGCATTGGAATACTTGGAGGAGAGAGAATGAGATGCAATCAAATATCTTTATTATACATAACATCAAATCAAGAAAAATTATGTTTAGTAGCTCCTTGGTGGGAAGTGGCTGGGTAGGAATTAACCAAAAATTAAATTTGAGAGGGTCAAGTTCACAACCATACAATCAACCTCACAATTATTGAGATGACCCATGACATGAAAAGGGGCCAAATCAAAATTGATAATTGGTACATGTAAATATTTAAATGTATGGGTGTAATTAATACAAGGATGAGATGAGTATATCAAAATACATGTCTATGTAGATAAGGTGGGGATAGGTGCATAGGAATGTGTATAAGCATATAGACAAAAATGTTATGCATGAAGGGATCCACTTTTCACAAAATAATTCAATTGATCAATATGTAAATGTAATAAGTAAATATCCTCAAAATGGGCACAAAACTAAATAAAAAATGGCATGGGTATGCAAATTTCACCATTATGTTTTGTCTCCTCTCTTTCATTTGTACTTTGACCCTTGAGAGATTACTATGTTAGGAACTTTATTAATTACTTATATTTTAACTAGATTGAGCATAGTGAGGCCATGCGCATCATGAATAATCTTTTGACCCCAAATTTTCTCATTTTTTTCAAATTTTATTTTTTCTATTTCTATAAAAGTTATTCAAAACTTGCAAAATATAAAGTGGTATATTTTATGGTTTTGGGGTACCTATAGACTTGAGTTGTTAAGGATGAATTAAACCCATATGGTTATCATTGTGCCATAGGTTTGACTCGCAAGTTTTTCCCAACCTAAAAATTTGGTGCCAACCTACATGTAGTGAGTTTTACATGTACTTTATTAGTTTTCATTTAGTTTTTAGATTTAAATGTGTTTTGATGAAATATTTGCTTTCATGTTTATTTGCATATTCCAAGATTTAGATCCATGAGCATCCACATAATTTGTAGGTGGTGAGTTTGCATACTTTGGATCTCAATGATAATTAGTGGGTATTATTGGATGCTATACACCTCAAATACATGATTTTTTTTGTCATTTACCCAACACTACCTAGTCTTCTTCAAAAAAGTAGGGGTCCCATTTTCAATTTAATCCTCAAAGTCTTGTGGTCTTAAGTTATTATTTGAATTTTTGACATGATTGCTATTTTCATTTCAAGCTTCCCTTCTCTTGGATTCTTCTAGAGATATTAATTTTTTTTTTTTTTATGGGTTTTGTACTGAATTATTTTCTCCTACAAGTCTAAAATATTTACTTTAGGAAGTTTGAACACATTTTTCTTGAGAGGTCCAAGAGGTCCAAGCTTTCCAAGCCTCCTATCATTGAAAAATTTGGAGTTCTCCAAGTTTCATTTTCCCACCTCTTTAAGGGATTTGAAAATGATTATCTTTGACCATTCTATATGTTTGCACTAAATCATATTTAATAGACCCAAAATTTTATTTCAATCATTTTCTAAGTCACTCACATCCAATGCTCCAAACCAATTGAAATAAATTGCCTTATCTAAAGCTTAATGTCTTTAAGGTAGAAAATATATCTAAAATTAGTTAGTTGTTTGGTTTGATTATCTTTCACATTTAAATTTTCCCCAATGCAAAATTCAAGTTTGTATAATTTTCCCTTGGAATTCATGAATTAGGTGATGCCACATGTTCGTAGAGCTACAAAATTCCTTTTGTTTGGCTACTTCAGAATTAATTGAAATTGTCCATGTGTTCTTCTTGGAGATCGTGAGATTGTTCCATGTGTCGCTCCTAGAACAAATTCCCCCTCATAAGAATTTTAGATATATTTAAAACTTGAACTTATGAACAATGAAACTAAGTATTAGTTTTTCAAGCCTGATGAGGTTTAGAAACCAAGTTATGCCTTTTTTGATATTAGAGTATGTAGTGTAGAAAATTGAATACACTTAAAATTTCACATTATGTTTTGGCCCCCTAATTTATTTGACTTAATTAACCTTCTAATTTTCCAAATTATGCATTCCAAAGCCTAATGTTTACTATTTTCCAAAGGAGGAAAAGTATTAAAAAAATGCATCCAATCATTAAATTATCCTCAACTTTGAGTGTCCTAGAATTTTGGGCCAGTACCCAGTCGCCCATGGGCGAATGGGTTCCCCTTCTTAGTCAAGACCCAAATTAAAATATGTTGTTGGCGGTATTTTAATATCAAAAATTCAAATATGAAGTGTTGGCTTTTGGAATCTAATTTTTGGGAAATTGGATAAACACCTATAAATACCTAGTATTTTTATCATTTGAAATCTATCTAGCACTAAGACACACAATTGAGAAAATACTATTGTCAAGAACATTATTGAGAAATTCAAGAGTGACATTATCAAAGTTCATTACAACAATTCAAGATCCAACATCATGTCAAATTTTATGTGTGTTCATGTTCATGTTGTTGAAGGCTAACATTATTGTAGATCTCCAAAGCATTCAAGCATTCAAGCAAGATCCAAATCCTTGAAGTGACGTGTATGTATTCATTCCTTTAAGTAAGTCATTGAAGTGTGGTGAGTTGTAGCATTTTGTTCATTCATCATTTCCTTCCTTTCCATTAAGGTTTTATCATTGGCATTTCCATTGTGGAAGTGGAAACGCTTACACAGGGTTTGATTGAGGCAAGCCCCTATATGGAACAACATATTCTCTCTTTGCAAATGTGTAGGTTGCAGGTTTGAAGAGGATTGAAGAGAGTTTGAAGGTCCATTTTGCATTGTTGCATTTATTGTCATCAAAATTGTCAAGACAAAAAAACTCAATTACATAATTTACTAACGACATTTCGATAGAAGTACATGTAGAAAAAAAAAAGCTTAGATCCAACACTAGATGACCCCAAAATTTGAGGAAGACACCCTAAAAAGGACCCAGTCACCTAAGGGTGACCTAGTCCTGCTACAACACTCAAATCCTACTTTTGGTGATAGGTACACATTAGTTTGCACCTTCCATATCCACTTGTAGAATTTTGTTTCCATATGTTTATCTTCGAGAAATTATTTTTATCATATTAGGTCATTTAGTCTAATTAGGTTAATCATTTCAAATCATGTTCCCAAATCATTCCTAAGACTCACAAAGATATAGATTTGAGTCTGATTAACTAACCTTTGAGGTTGAAAGTTAATCTATGCACCTTGTTGATTTGCATCCTAATGAAATCCTAGAAATGATGGAATATACCCTAGGTTTTGGAAATTAAACTTCGGGTGCACCATATTTTTTATTTTTCATTTTGGTGAACCTAACATTCTTACATCATAGCCTTCTGATTTGGTAGTCTTCAAACCCTAGATCTAGGTTTTGCATCACTATGTTTTGCATTTCTCATTTAGGTTTTGCATCATTTTGTTTTGTATTTCTCATCTAGGTTTTGCATCATTGTGTTTTGCATTTCTCATCTAGGTTTTGCATTTCTCATTTAGGGTTGCATATTGCATTATAAAATTTTATAAAAATCCAAAAATATTGCATTCATATTGCATCATAGGTTGCATTATAGTGTGTTTCAATCTTTTAGATCATATTTTCATTTCAAAATTGTGTACAAAAAAGTGCCATTTTATTCCAAAATTATCATACATTGCATTTGTATTTCATTGATTTTTTTGGAAAAACAATCATTGCAAAATCTATTTGCAGATAGGAGTGTAACAACCTTAAACATCAATTTAAACATTTAGATTTTGATTTTTCAAACCCCTGAACAAAGACTCATCTGCCCCTGGGCAACCCTATCCTTGTACAAGTGTCTCATACCACATTGTTTTGTCTCTGTCTACCCAATTACATTGTACTTGCATATCTCTATTTTGGAATCAGTAACTACATTTTATAAAGTATTTTGCATCTAGTTCATATAGTGAAAGAAAGTGCATTATTTAAGATCAAAATTTGCATTCAAAATTATCATTTTTAGGCCTCTGCATATTATAATTAGTTAAATGTTACATTTTAGATCTAGAAATTACATTAAAACTTGTTCAAAAATATTTAAAATCATTGCATACTTGCATTTTGCATCAAATCGGGATACATTAACCAAATTCTAGAAAATTATTCACTATTTTAGCTATCTACAAAGAGAATAAGGCAGTATAGTTTATAGTAAGATTTTTATTTTTTAAAACCCTTGACTAGGAGCCAATTGCCATTGGGTGACGCTATCCTATTATTCGGGCATCAATCAACTTTCAATGAAAAAGTACCCTCAAGTAGTTATGTATAGAGTTGCTATCAAACTTCCTCTTATCTAATGTTTGGTAGTTTGAATCTTATTGCAAAAGTTTAATCATGGATATGTGCTGGTAAAATTTGGATGTCCTTGAAATCCTTGGTTGATGTTTCAAGCTGTGTGTTTGGTGACGATAATGCTTCTAATAATGAGATTAATAATACACTCTCTCCTATTAAAAGTCTTCTTGATGTCATAGGTCAAGATGAAGAGAGCATGCATGAGTTCATACAACGATCCTTGCATAACCTTGAAAATAATGCAACCTTTTATCTCTAAATGCAACAAATTACCACTCCATACCAACAAAATCCTACCATGCCACCACTTGAAGCATTCAATCGGTTACATCCAAAAATGAACCACAAGGCATAGCTCAAACAACATGAATAGAGAAACCTACCCATAACAATCACAAGGAAATTACATCAACCATCCCTCCATCGTATGAACATAAGGTTACAAATACATCCATTGTCTTGGAGTAAACTTATGGACAAGGCTTTAGGATTTGAAAAAGAAGGATTTGACATCAACAATGAACATGGATTCCATCCCCTTTTGGAGAGAAACACCATCAAAAGACACTAAGGGATTAGGTTATCAAGATCCCCCACCTCCACATTAAGAATTGGTCAATCAAGTAAGAAACACAAACCTTATAAAATTAAGAAGCTAACATTTCTGCATAGTATAACTAAAACTAAATGGACCTTACAAACACTTCTCAACCTAGGGCTTATCACATTACCACCTATCCATGAACGAGAAGATAAGAAAGGAATAAGTACAAACATGTCTTACTGCACATACCATAGAACACTTGGACATCTTATTGATGAATTCATACTTTAAAGAGGGTATTGAAATAATTTGATCCATACGTAGATCACTATGAATGTGTGATAAATTAATATTTGTTTTACTCCTTTCCATGTGATGGTTGTAGTATCAAACTATGCTCATTATCACATTCATTATATTTTATGCAAATCATCTTTCTTACAAGGAGTTAGGTAGTATATCTTCATTTTGGGCTTCTCTTTGTCCCTACACTTGGGGAGCAAGGGATTAGGTAGCCTTGTCCTAGGTGCATTACTTCTAGCAAGGGATCCCTCTTTATCTCCTTAAAATGTTAGTGTAGCAAGTACACTAACATTTTAAGGGGGGGCCTATGGTCCCCTTCTTGTTGTTTTCACAAGAGATGGTCCCTTCTTAGCAGTGAATCTAGCATATATCTACTAAGAAGTGTGACCTTTTCAACCAAAGTGTGGCCTTCCTAATCCATGTGATGTGTCTCCTTTGTGGTAATATTAGACTTGGTGTCCTATCAAAGTGTGATCTTTCTTGGCATGTGACTTTCTCCTTAGTGGTAATACTATGGTTGGTGTTCCCTAGTGTGTGGCTTTCTATTCCTTGACTAGTCCTCTCTTGGTGGTGATATCATGTGTTATATTCCCTAAGGAGTGACCTTTCATGTATCAAGAAGTGCCCCTTTGATGTTAATTGAATTGCCTCTTGAGGTGATGTTAGTATGACACCCCTTGAGGTTTTGGCCTTGTCTTATCATTGTACCCCCTAAGGTGAGTTTTGTTGCACCCCTTGAGGTGAGTTTTGTTGCACCCCCTAAGGTGAGTTTTGTCGCACCCCCTAAGTTGAGTTTTGTTGCACCCCCTAAGGTGAGTTTTTTTGCACCCCCTGAGGTGAGTTTTGTTGTACCCCCTAAGGTGATTTTTTTTGTACCCCCTAAGGTGAGTTTTTTTACACCCCTTGAGGTGAGTTTCTGAAAAATAGTTCATGGATCATGAACTTGAGAATCCCTTTGTAACACAGTCGTTGAGTATAACATCTTACTTGACGGTGGAGCTATGTGTTTCATGAGTGTTTAACATAATGCAACTTGTTCGCCTTATGAAACCCATCATATTGCATGACCACCTAACATAATACACCTTGATTTCCAGTAGAGCCATGTGTTCCATGAGTGATGTGTATGACTTCAATCCTCATGGAGCATTGTTCTTTATTCAATGAATGCTGTTTGGTATTTGAGACAATTAAGACTAAGGTCTCTTTGCCTTACCAACTCGAATCTTTTTAGTACTAACCCTATGTTTTTTTGTGTTTTGTGTTTTATGTTTTCATATATTTCTTCATGTTTACATCATGTCTACATCATTCTTATTTTAATTTCATCACCATTTATATGTTATGTTGTATCATGTGTTTTGTGTTTTCCAACATGTATGCTTGTGCACCCTATCTTGTTGCATATCATACATGTGTGTGTTCCTTTGTGCTTATGTTGGTTTGTCACGGGATCTTGCACAACCCTCTTTATCCTCAGTCATCCCATTTTTTCAACATTTATACATTTGAACCCCTCTTGATGCATATTTCTCTACTTTAGTGTGTCTGAGCGTAATTTAATACTCTCACTAAAGTGGGGGCTAAACGTAGTGTAGAAAAAATTATACACTTACAATTTCACATTAATTTTTGGCCCCCCTAATTTATTGGACTTAATTAAGCTTCTAATTTTCAAAATTATGCATTCCAAAGCCTAATTTTTACCGTTTTCTGAAGGAGGACAAGTATTAAACAAATACACCCAATCATTAAATTTTCCTCAACTTTGAGTGTCCTGGAATTTTGGGCCAGGACCCAGTTGCCCATGGGTGACTGGGTCCCCCTTCTTAGTTAGAACCCAAATTTAAATATTTTGTCGGTGGTATTTCAATATCAAAAATTCAAATATGAAGTGTCAGCTTTTGGAATCTATTTTTTGAGAAATTAGATAAACACCTATAAATACCTAGAGGTAAAGCACAGTTGTGTCACACTTTGGAGCCAACTTATTAGCACAACTGAATTTAAGTATTTCTAACTAAAAATCAATTTTGATTAAAATAAAGATTCATTCTAGCTAAGTTATATACTTCCACAACTTTTTCAACTAAAATTGTTGGCTAAAAATATATAGAGCACCACTTTGAGTCCAATTTACGAAAAAAATAAAATTATTTGAAAAACTTGAAGTTTCAATAACTCATACTAATGTAAATATCATTTTTAAAATATTAAAATACCTCTTTTGTAGATCCATAAGTGTAGTTTTCAAAAATATATTTAATTTAATAGTTTAATTATTATTTATATTTTATATTTTATTTTACTAAAAGTAGGTTATCATGAAAATATTAAAACCTATTAAATTTTAAAAAAAATATGATGCACTAGATAAAAGAATCTATTTCAAGATGATAATTTTTTTCCATTTTAGATAAATATTTATTATGAAAGTTGGTGTTCGATGGAAAACTATTTTGATTCATGGAAAAACTCATTTTTGATTCACACACATTTTAATATTTATTTAAAATATAAATTTATCAAAATTGGAAAAAAATTATATCCATGCACTAAAGTTCCAAGTTATAAATACACAAAAAAAAATTACTATAAAAATTTTGATGTCTCATGCAACTTCATTTTTCAGCATTTTATTAGCAACTAAATTATGGTGTTAATTTATTAAAAGGTAGTTTAAAATATTTTAAAAATATATATACAAACATAAAATATACTAAAAAATACATATTTTACTAGTTTACATCATTTCAAAATTCAAAACATATATGCCACTTTTAGTGATTCAAGTTTAAAAGTTGGATTAGTGTTGGATGTTTCCTTTATAAAGTATGACATAACTTTGTGCTTTTTACCCCTAGTCTTTTTGTATCATTTGAAATCTTATTCAGCACTAAGACACACATTTGAGAAAATAATACACGCCAGAAGAACATTATTGAGAAAAGTCAAGAGCAACATTATTAGAGTTCATTACAAAAATTCAAGATCCAACATCATATCAAATTCTATGTGTGTTCATGTTCATATTTTGTGAAGGCTAGCATTGTTGTAGATCTCCAAAGCATTTAAGTATTCAAGCAAGATCCAAATCCTTGAAGTGATGTGTATGTCTTGAATCCTTTAAGGATGTCATTGAAGGGTGGTGAGTTGCAACTTGTTTTTCATTCATCATTTCCTTCCTTTCCATTGAGGTTTTATTATTGACATTGCCATTGTGGAAGTGGAAACACTTACACATGGTTTGACTGAGGCAAGCCCCTATATGGCACAAGATCTTCTCTCTTTGTGAATGTGTAGGTTATAGTACTGAAGAGGATTGAAGAGAGTTTGAAGATCCATTTTGCATTGTTGCATTTATTGTCATCAAAGTTGTCAAGACACATAAAATCAATTATAGAATTTACCGATGACATTTTGATAGAAGGAAAAGAAGAAAACATAAGCTTAGATCTAGCACTAGAGAGGACCCCAAAAATCGAGGAAGACACCCTAACAAAGACCTAGTTGCCTAGGGGTGACCCAGTCCTGCTACAACACTCAAATCCTATTTTTGGTGATGGGTACATATCAGCCTGCACCTTCCAAATCCACTTTCAAAATTCTTTTTCCATCTATTTATCTTTGAGAAATCACATTTATCATATTAGGTCATTTAGTCTATTTAGGTTAATCATTTAAAATCATTCCCAAATCATTCCTAAGACTCACAAAGATGCAAATCCAGGTCTCATTGACTCACCTTTGAGGTTGAAATTCAATCTATGCACCTTGTTGATTTGCATCCTAATGAAATCCTAGAAATGATGGAATATACCCTAGGTTTTGTAAATTAAACTTAGGATGTACCACATTTTTATATTTCAGAGTATTTTAAAAATTGAATATAAATTTGAAGGATCATTAAAGTACATATACTTCAAACACCAAAGTGAGATATGTGACTACAATAAATTATGGCAATACTTACAATGTTTGATTGATGTTTAGAAACTTACAAACAAATAAACAAAGTGAAAAAAAAAACTTTTGGTTGATTTACACCTTGAGACGCTCATAAATTAGACACTTATGGTAATTCAAAATGTGATTTCTCACTTTCTAGTGACTAGAGAAAAACCAAGATGGTCTAGCTTACACTTAGAAATCCAACTTAAATTTTCTTTCAATATAAATTTTTACACCACCATATACTCATATAGTGTGATCCTAGTGCTTCTTCCAACTCTACTATCCAAAATTTCCTCTATCTCCTTTTGTTGTATTGCATTATTATAATTTTACTCCCATTATTGATATTGATATAGATCTAAAACATTAAATACTTGAGATATGCCCAATCCTTTTGGTAACTCAACTTCATATGAATTCCCAAATTAAATCTCTTAATAGTTTTACAAAGACCAAGTTTCTTCATATTGAACTTATTGTATGTTCTACCTATAAATTTATTTCCTAAGGAAAACTCCACGTGTCTCATTTTTCTCATTAGTATTTTCCTTATATCTACCATTTATCTTCTCCAAGTGACTCCTTCCACATGTATTGTTAGTGTAAAAAGCGATTTTACCTAACTAGTTCACATATACCTTATTTTCCTATTCACACTAGTGCTTAAGCTCACTTATAGACTTTTCTTTTTTGTTTAACATTATAGGTGCATTATATGTTTCCTCACATTTGTCCCAAGTGTTCCCACATATGTTGCCACTTTTTGAGGGATAGTCAATCTTCTATTCCTATTTTTTCTTCCTACTTTTCCTACATATACAAGGAACATATTATACATATTACACACATTTATATGAATATTGATATTATAGTATTTTTAGCTTACTCTCTTTGTAGAAGGCTTGTTTGGTTTTGCAAGGATCTTGTGATTCTATGAGTCTCTTGATGACTCTAATATGATATCAAAAATACAAATCCACAAGAACCTTCTCTTGTTTTAGAGATTTTTATCAACTACATTCATATGATGTTTCTTGGAGAAAAGTTAACCTTACTATTGGGTCTAGAAGTCCCAAAACTAGATGGATTAATAGTATAATCAAGAGGATTTATTGAAATCCAAATCCATAGGATTTTGAGAGGGCTTCCCTTAGAATTCATATGAAAATCCATACAATTTTTATCATCGTATCATTTCTACCAAGCCATACATTTGTAGGTTCACCATAAGCTTGCTAGTTGCTTTCATAGGCATCTATAGTGATTTGTTCAAATGGTTGCTAGAGAGAATAATACAAGGGAATATAACTATAGGTGATGTCTCACTTAAGGCTCATAGTCATGGGAGATTAAAATTATAGTTGTATCCAACCTTTAGGGGATTAAATTTCACAACTCATTGTGATGAAGATGAAAAAAAAACTCAACCAATTCCACCAAATTCAGATTACAAAAGACTCAGCAACAAAATAATTCCAAAATCAACAACTGCATATGTCAATTTAAGTTGATCTACGATTGCACAACAACAAATTCAAACTTGAAAGAAAATCAAATATCTTTATTTTTGATTTCATGAAAAATTTACATTACATTCTAGGCAAGGAAATTTCATTGCCTCTCTGTATTTCTCCTCCTCTGCTCGGGTCTTCCTCCTTTTATGCTCTGCTCTTACTCTTCTCTACACATACACCTCTCAATAATTAACTATTCCCACACATCAATTTCCTTGCATCTGCTGTTTCTAACGACTTTTTGGATGCTCACCACACCTTTCCATTTCCTCTCTACCAAGGATCCACCCCTTATTACTCCTTTACTCTTCAAATGGTTTGGCCTACATAGTGAGGCAAGGTGTCTAAAAATTAACATTCAACCCTTTGTTATTGGGTGCAACTTCTGCCACAACCAACGCTATCCACTTTCTTTAACTTACATTCCCATCCAATGTGCTCGAGGTACTCTTCATACATGAAATGAAAATTACACAAGCTTATTCCATCACCTACGCCCCTTCCTCCTACACGATCTCTCCTTTTCTGTAATTCTCAAAAAATGGACTCCTATATCATACGGGTTTAGGTTATCCATTCAGTTATTTATCCATTTATTATAAAACAGAGGTGACCCTTTTCTTTCATTGTACACATCATAGCTTCTTTGTTACTTCCCATTGGCCCTACTGCAGCTTCAATATGCTCTTCTAACCACGTCTTTTTTGTAGCTCAACCTATCTCTTCATGCTTTAACAAGAACAACCTCACCATTCTTCTAAGCATCGATTTCTTTATCTACCAGTGCCAACGGTTGGAAACTTGTGGTGCATCCTTCTCAGACTCAAACTTTATGACATTGAGAATTTAACCAACCCCGATATGACCCATTACATATTCGTTAATCTAAGTTTGACATGGCTTCCATTACCTGTCAGTGTTGGCAATTGACCTGTCTACTGTTCCTTCTTGTTGCATACCAATTGATATTTCGACCTCTCCTTTACCAGTATATAGACATGAATCAGGTTTGAGAATCAGCCCAACTTGTGGGCAGCACAGGGTTCTCCTCCCTTCCACACCGCCACAACCTAGAGCCCTTCCAATTTCTCCTTCAAC
>VDFB02209000.1:0-19155 GCA_007258455.2 Sequoia sempervirens | reverse complement strand
CCTTTTCATAGCATGCAAACTTCTTTCCCCAAAAAGTTACTCAAAAATCAGAAACAAGCCCCTAAATAGACCCATTTCGGTTTGGAACCAAAAACAACCTTCGAGATAAGATTTTTGACGATTTGGCACCAAAATTACAATTTGAAATTCAAGTTCAAATTCACAGTTGAAAATTAGCACATTTCTAAAATATGCACCAACTTCCGGCAACCATAGCTTTTAATCCGACTGTCGGATCTTCAATGATAATACCTTTTCGGAAAGCTCTCGAAAAGACGATTTTCTGCAAAGTAGGCCTTTGATAAACTACTTTGGTGTTTCCGCAAATTTTTAGGTCCATTCGGGATCGTTTAGTGCCTCAAACTGAGCTCGGAAGGTTTTTCAGGGCAAAAAGTAGAAATTGGAACTTGAATAACTTTCAAGTCGTGAATGATCTTGACCTAATTCTTTCACCAGACTGTGTATTTTTCCATCCTGAACCTTCCCATAAATTTTTGTCTTCCCACGGCTTCAAATGCAAACCTGCTAAAAATAGCAGTTGAGCAAAAAAAGCAAAAAAATAGTTCTGAAAGTTGGAAACTCTTATTCGACGAAAAGGGTATCCAGAAATACAAAAACATCTACAAAAAGAAAACAACAGGAACAAAAATGGAAATCATTTTTTGGGTGATGCAAGATTGCCCTCACACCACTGGATGCTCCTGCATCACAAGGAGTCTTCAGATTCAGCCTAGTGTTCAAGATTTATAATTATAAGATAACCTTATAGAGAGAAGACACCACTCTCACCAATTAAGAGCTAGTGGATGAATGAGAATACCTTCTTGATGAAGGATGGAATGATTTTGATTAGCGAGATCCTCTTCTAATATCGATTTTATAATCATTATTACTTAATTTTTTTTATATTTATACTAAACTTAAATATTTGATATAATTATATGTGTTTCCTTTATAAAACTATTTCCTACTTTATTTATATACTAAACCAATTTAATTCATTTTAAGACACATACAATTTCACCCATAAGTGTTTTTTTAAATGACATTACATTTTACATAGGTATTAATATAATTCAATCAAAACAAGATCCTTGATTACAATGTTATTCAATTAGTATAATCCTTGGCCAGCAGGCATTTAGTAACCATGTGAAGTAAATGAATGGCATAATAGATTTTTGACAAAAGGAGGGAAGAAGTAATGTAGATTTGTTTACTTCATTTTGATACGACAAGCACTTTCCAAAGTTCGTGTTGATAGAAAATGTTCAATGCAGACAATGTTGAATAGTTTTTGTTTCTATTGATAGAAAATATTGAATGACTTCTTTTAGATATTGTAAGAAATTTTTTGTTTTGACAAAATATTCAATGACTTCTTCCATCATTTAATTCTAATATAATAAAACTTTTCTGCATTGATACAAAATACTGAATATTTTTTTCTTCATTTAAATTTGACAAACGAACAAGACTTTTATATGTTGATAAAAAATTTAAATGACTATTACTTTTAATTTTCATAAGATACAAACATTTCATTATTGATAATAAATACTAAATACTTTCTTCCTTCATTTAATTTTGATAAAACAAAAACTTTTCTGCATAAGACATAAAATACTGAACAATTTCTTCCTTCATTTAATTATGATAGGACAAGGCCTTTCTACGTCAAGTAGAAAAACAACTGAATACCTCCCCCTTCATTTAATTCTTGTTCCAAACAGCTAAAACTTTTCTGTGTTAGGCTGAAAAACTACTGATTACCTACACACCTTCCTTGGTTAGCATGGCATTCACTGTCACTGTCACGTCCACAAAGAAGACTTTCGACAAAAGGAGGGAAAACTACACAAAATTTTGTTGACACTTAACAGATGTCATAATCTTCCATCATGTCACGCTTTCTGTCATTTTTTTCTTAGTGCCTTCTTTGTTCACACTTCTCAGAAAATGCTCAATGCTTTTATGTGTTTGGAGAGGAAATACTGTTGAAGCCTAATAATATCATCTCAGATTTTATTATAGGAGATAATGAATTTTCTAACATTCTTCATATCGAATTAGTCTTCAGAACTTTTATCATCTAACATTTCATCGTGTAAAGAAAAGTAAAATTTTAAAGTTTATTTTAAGATAATTTAATGAAATGTATATATATGGAAAAATAATTTAGATTAGTTAATTACAAATTGAAATATGATATTTTGTGTTAAAAATTTAAAATCTACAAATAAAAATTATTGTATTTAGTATTATAATTGATGAATGCATAAATATTGATGTAGATTTGAATCTAATATGATTTCAAATCTGAATCTAATATGTTTTGAGGTTGGAAATAGTAAATGATATATTAGTAATAATCTTGGAACCAATATCTTCTATTACACTATGTAGGAATGCGTTTCATGATTAAGGAGGAATTTGTGATTGTGATATTGTCCCACATCCATGACTTTGTACTATCTGTTTTGCATAATTTTGTTCTTTACTTCACTTGATCAACTTGACTTAGTTGTCTTTTTGATATCTAATGGAATAGTGGTGTTTGTAAATACCTTTGTATGGCTAATAGTATGTAACAAGAAGACTTGTTCTCCTAGGCCTACCCTAAGAAACATTGATAGACAAATAAATAAAAGCAATCTTCAATCATTCAAATATTCCTCAAATATTTACACAAAACCATATTCATTTTAGTACTTTAATTGAAGTGTTTTTACACATGATATGTGAATATTTCTTGAAGATTTTGATATGACTAGAAATAATGTACAAATGTCTTTACATACAATGATATACCAATAAATTGCACAAATTTGTGTTTAGTTGGCCCTAAGTGGGAAAGGTAATGAAAATAATTTAGCTAAATTTGAACTTAGGTTATGATATTGCTATCAGGATTCAACCATGTAGTTTCGAGTCAAACTCATTAACCTTGGAGGAAACTCCCTGGTTAAGCGCGCTTGAGCTGGAGCAGTACTGGGATGGGTGACCTCCCGGGACGGACCAGTGCTTCACCTCTGTGAGCATCACCTAGATGCAATGAGTGCTAAGTGGACCATTCAATATGATGAGAGATGGGTTCTTGTTGAACCACTACTCATGAAACATGGGTCAATGAGTTTGACTCGAAACTACACGGTTGAATCCTGATAGCAATATCATAATTTGACACGCTGTGGAAAAATACCTCCTACTTGAACTTAGGTGATATGAGCTTGTAGCTGTGAAGACATCTATGACTACAAACCAATCATGAGAAACAACACTCCCTTACAATAAGCACAAACCTAAATAGGAAACAACATGTTAATACAAATTTTACCATTAGTTTTTTTTCTTCATTTTAAGGTGCATGTGAATCCTAGAATGATTATGCATCTAAAAGTACATAACATTCATAAATATGCATGTAGGTATATCCCAGACAATCAAATGATATCATTGTGGGGTCCATATAAGGTAATTAGCCTTATGAGGATGTGATCATTAATGTTCACCTTCCATATAATCATTATAAGAATAAAGGATGAATCTCTATAAGAACTTGTAACTATTTAAAGATCTAAACATGAGAATAATAATGACAAGATATGCTTAATTAAAAACTTATTGTATCCATAGGATACAAATGATTTTTGGGAGAGGGAAAATGTTACATGAAAATTATATTTAATCTTACAAGCGTGTAACCATACATTGTCATGTAATCATATAAGCATACATATTAATGATTTTCAATATGTAACTATCATATGCATGTCTTGAAAGATAAGAATGAAAAATACATGCTTGGGGATGGTAGCAATGGATAATAATGTTTCTCCCAACATAGGAAAATTATTGTCCAGTGTAACCCTTAGTGGCCCAGAATACCCATATAAGTTCAATGAAATTATACCATAATAAAGGCAAAGCTTGATGCTCTCATATAAGAAGATATGGCCAAAAAGAGATAGTATATAAAGAGAAATCATGGTGCTTCCAAATGGGAAGGCTTGATTTCACCACAAGTGTAATAAAGAGGGAAGCACAATTATCCTAAATGGGAATGATCAATCCTCCCAATATGATAAAAAAGAAGTTTTAGTACCCTCAATTTGATAAAGGGAAATGCTCAATGGTCCCAAGTGAGATCAAATGGGTCATGTGAGAACACCATTTGACATATTTTATCAAATAAGAGGCCTCTCATGAGAATGATGATGTAATAAAGTGGAAATATGTATAGGACAATGCTTGTTGCATCCTATACGTAAAGATATGGTAATACTAACTAAAATGGGAAAGGATGGATGTTCAATGCTCCCCCAATGTAACTTAAATGATATGTCAATATGATGCGATAGCTAAAGTAGCATTATCAAATAAGATAGCCTAAAATGGCATCATAAAAAATGATATAAGTGATAATGTACAAATCATATGAAATTGATAAGTATTAAGGTAAAACTAATTAATATTTATGAATGTGACCATAAAATCATATGGGTAGATAAATACCCGTACTTGGAAAAAGTATAAATAAGAAGCTCATAAAGTAAAAGGGGTAATGGAAAGGTAAATGAATAGTGATCCTTTACATAGAAAAAATTACAAATGGTATGAGGGATGGAATGATGCCATTGATGTAACTTGAAAAATATAGCCATAATCCTCCAAATTATAAAGAGGGGAGGGTATGTTGTCCTCTAATGTAAGGTTGTATGCTAAATATATGGAAAAATTAGTGCACATGATGGGGGACTTCATTATTACCTAAAAATAATGATATAGAAATGGAAAAACATCATGTGAGAAGCCCGAGTAGAAATACAAGAATAATAAAATGGTAAATAATAAATAGGAATAAAGATGATATAAACAAGAATAAGAGGATATATGTCATACAAGGAAAATGGAATCCAAAATGAATCTATGATTTGGGAAGATAATAATGAAACCAAATATAGAAGGTGAAAGAAGTGTGAAGAGAGCACCAAATAAATTGTAATAAAAAAGGCCAAAATATAACGACCCATAAGATAAATGGAAGAATTGGTATGGGAGATTACAACATACATAGAATAATAAAAAAGGCCCAAATAGAAATGAAATAAAAGAATGAGGAATAAATGTGATGAGCAACACAACAAATTTTTAAAATCACTTGTACTAGCATGCACTACTAAGCATATTTATGTCATCCACATGCTAACTAGGAACATGGACATATGAACATAAACTTAGGATAACCTAAAATATAAAGAATAAAATGTAATTATAAATGATAAAGAGTAATGTTATCTAAGAAATCCATTCATCTCTCATATTCAATTTTTTCACTTTTATGTCATTTATAACCTCAATATATGGTATGCTATGATGAAAGCTAGGTTTAGTATACATATAGGTCATGTGGAAAATGTAAGAACACAGATTTGAAGATAAAAAATGATAAAACTATTGAAAACACCTAAAGACTAAAAGGGGGGGTGAATAAGTCTTTTCAAAACATACTCTTCTGCAAACTCAGACTTCTTTACTAGATCAAAAACCCTCAAACACATTAGCAACAAAGAAAGATAAAGAGATTTAGTTCCTTAACAAGGTTACCAACCCTCAACAATGAAAGATATAGCAATTCAACCCTTAACCATATAAACAACAATGAAAAATGAAACAAGGAAAACACATCCAAAAGATAACACCAAATTTACATGGAAAACTTAAAGAGGGAAAAAGCAAAATGAGAATTAACTCACAATATATGAAGCTCACTTCTTACAAAATTTACTATAGGGATCACTACTAAAAGGAATTGCAAACTAAGGTGTACAACCATAGGGAAAGATACAAAGGAATTTCAGACTGAAGCACATGACTCCAAGAAAAGATAGAAGGACCCAATGAGATTCACTATCTCATAGTAGGATACATGAAGATATAGAGTTTACAAAAACTATCAACAATACACTCTACTAACTGAGGCATTAAAGCACATCCAAGTTATATTTTCCACACACTTTTACACTTCTTCTACTTGATCTTCAATACATTCCACACTTTTACCTTTTACAACTGATTTGATCTTCGATTTGTATCCACCGTAAGAAAGCAAAACATCAATTAGGTCACCCAAAAAGAAGATACACAATAATCTCAACAAGTTAGCCACAAAAGCATAGTGTGTGGTCCTATCCAAGAGATAGAGTGGACCAAAAAAAATCTTATTACATCTTTCAATATGATCCCAAACAACTCACATGTTGGCACACATCATTAACCCAAGTCGGTAACAAGGAAACATGTAGATAAAATTTGTAACACAATACCAATCGGCCCAAAAACATATCTTCAACTAAATTCACTCAATACAATTCTAACCAAGATAGATCAAGACCCAAATATGCCTTAACATAACTTAATATGCTAGCAAAAAACCTCTAACACATAGTGCAAGCAAGATAATAATCCCTATCAGTCAAATATCATAAATTACCTAAAAGACCAACTCAAACACAATGCAACACCAAAATAAATCAACTATTGACATGTTTGGATCATAAAGAGATGTTCCTTGAATATCCAACAACACTTCAAGATCTACTTATTTCATACTTTCTTTCCACAAATAGCCACCACAAACCAAACAAGAGCATAACACTTCATTATAGAAATATAGAATGCACAACCATGAGATATAAAATTAACATATCAACTTGTAGACTGGTTCAACACATGAAATGTGAACTAAGACATTGTACAAACATTCAAATTATTTTCTCCAAGCCATAAGAGTAGAGACATCAATGCAGAGTATTTTTTGGACCAATCCAGACAACCCACAAAATTGCCAATCCTCTACAATTAAAAGAAACTTCGTCGACAATGTTGATTACCTAAAAAGATAGGATTGCAATGAACATGGAGAAAAAAAGGTGAATCCCAAACCATAAGACTATCTCTCCAATAGTGGAGGAATGTAGAGCATTCTCCCAAACAATATTTCACAATATCTTCCCAAAATGAAAGTTTTCAACAATTTGTGGAGGCCAAAAATACCTTGAAGCAACACATACTTCATCAAGAACAACAGGAGAGAGCATACAACATACTAGAGACCATCAAAAACATCTCTCCACCAATAGTATCACTTCTAATACTCCTCTTAATGCTTCTAATCCTCATCTTAATATATCATCTTTGATATCAACTATGTTGACAACAACCGTACCTAATACTTCTTTCATTAACATTAGACAAGGCATGAAAACCAATCATGAACATCAACAATACATCATCATACACCAATGACAACCCAAACTGAATGTTGTCAACAATGACAACTAATTCGAAACAAAAAAACTCACAGACATATGCAACAATCTCCCCCTTTGGCATTGATGGCAACACACACCTTCTCACTTTCTCCTTTTGACATCAAGGATAAAAGGGCCACACACACCTACAAAAATTCTTCAAACAATTATACTTGTCCCCCTAACACCAACTATTGACCAACTACCTACTCATCTAATTAAAAAATCCCCCTTACAACCAAATCCCCCTGAGAGGTAGCACACATCAATCCAAGAGAAAAATATATGGCATGGATTTATCCCCCTGGATAGATGCACCATGTATCCATGTAGTTAAAACAAGGAGGGGTAATAACCGTAACTTCTACTGGATATACTTATAAGTATCATTTGAAAGCATCTTAGTGAAGATATATACAATCTAATCCTTGGTAGACACATACTCCAATTTGACCTCTTGTTCTACAACCTTTTCTCTTAGAAAGTGATATCAGATAGAAATGTGTTTGGTTATTGAATGCATTACCAGATTGTTAGAAATATTAATTGTATTGAACAAACTTCACATTGAAATCAACATTTTTCACTAGATCTTCACTTTCTTACACCTATAGCAGCTAAAACCATCAAGAATTTGAAGAAGAATCAAACTATTGATTTGTGAGATTTTGTGTGTAGATTCTAATTATATTTTTTTTAAAAAAATTCAAAAATAAATTGTGAATCCTTTTATGTAATTTTTAATAACTTATTTTTTCTACTAAACAACATTTTTAAAAAGTGATGTTTAGTTTGGCCTGCATAACTTTTTTTATAGAAAGGATATAATTCTAATTTTTAAAATATAGATTTGTCACACCAATATCTATTGCATGGATATTTTTTCATAATTTTTTGTTACATATTGTTTTTTATTAATTTTCCAAATCAGAGTAATTATAATTTGGACAAAGGTGTACTTCAAACTACATAATTTTTTTTGTATGCATTTGAATTAACTTATTCATTTTTTGTTGGAATAGGACATCAATACCTAGTGCACATGCATTTTTTAATTCTTTTTCTCTATTTTCCTTTTTTTTTAATGTGTGAAACAAAGAACTTGATGCTCATTGAAAAACATATATTCACGAGAAATAAAAAATAAATATAATAATCAAATTAAATATATTTAAAATTATAATTTTTGGGAAGCTTATAATAAGGGATGCATACTTACAAAATATAAATTCTAAATGAATTCATTTGATTGCCCAAAAGGTAAATCAAAAGTGGTTTTTTTAATCAACATTTTGATAGGTGTAGAGGAGACTCCATTATAGGTATGGTTTAAAACTAACTAGGTTCTATCCAAAGGGTTTTGATCTAAGGGGGTTTGATCAAACCCTCTTTAATTAAAATCATTGAAATGGAACCTTTAAAAGCTTAAATCATTATATTTTCCAAAAATATGTGATTTCAGATAAAAAACAAGATGTCCTAGAAAGTGTAACCCATTATCGTGGAAACACCCTAGTATTATCATGTAGCATTGGAATGGGTTCATCATATACCACCTTTACACCCTTCAAAGTCTTCTTCATCTAAAGCAACTAGGTGCAACAAGATGCTGCAACAATATATTCAACTTCTACTATGGATAAAGACATTGAGTCCTACTTCTTACTAAGCCAAGAGACCAAGCTATCTCACAAGAAATGCACTTCCACTAGTACTTTTCTGGTCATCCACACATCTTGCCCAATCAACATCAATATAAGAAATCAAAGAAAAATTATTAATATAAGAACATGTCAAGCCTATTAAGGCATCATCCCCTTCCACTTCCATTCAAGCAACCCACGAGGTATGTCAAGAGCCTAATCCTAAGCATGTGGAAACATGAAACCCTAATCCTAATCAAGGTCAAACCACTTTCATCTAACCTATCCATAACCTATATATTTTCTATGATCAAGATGATATCCATAATGATGAAGAACCTATCCATGAGCAACTTGGTCTTATACCCATCCATGATCAAGATATCCCAAATTCACCTCCACCTAGTCCTATCCATGATCCACTAACATCCACTTCCCTTGATGAGACATATGACTCCCAAGCACAAACAAAAGATCAAACAAATACCTTGGATCTAAGTGAACACAATGTTAATCAAGATCCTAATGATCCTCCATCACCCACTATTGACCCCATTGCAAGTCCATCATATCCTATTGGTCTTTCCATCCTCATTCATGAATGTTCCTCCTTACAACTATAAATTAGGGAAATTTTTAGGTTAGCATTATAAATCATAAACAAACTAAACTCTAGCTTAACAATGAAGAACAATGGAGTTAGAAAGCATAAAAACAAAAAACAATCTCACCAAGTCTTCATATCCTCCATGAATCACTTCATTGTACCTTCTCCATTTGTTGGAAGTAGATGTTTTTCCTTAGATTTTGATGAGCAAGTATGACCTATGACAAGCCCTAAGCAAATATTGAAGGATTATTTTCAAAAGCTAAAAATGCAAGTATGCAAGCAAGCCTAAAGTATGCAGAAATATTATGACAACACGAAATCACAAAGTCAAGATGTCCAAATGAGGCTAAAATTGTGTTTTTATAGAAATGATAATTTTAGATGAATGGCCAGGATTGTCAGATGAGAAATTCCCTAAGATCAAAGGATAAAATTAAAAGTGACAATTAGCAATTAGGGTTAGGGCAGCATTTGAAATGAAGAGTTGAGATTTTTTTTTAGAAAAATCAAATATGGAGAATTAAATAATGATTTAAAATTATTTGATTTCAAAGGCTGAATTGTCTTTTTTGAATTAAAATTTAATTTAATTCAAAAGTGGTGGGGCCATGTGACAGTAAATAATTATTTTTTAATTATTTACTTGGAGGGAAATTAGAAAGTGGACAATTTTAAATAAATGCCTTTATTTAAAATTAGAAAAACCCAAGGTGGATAATAATTAAATAAATTATAGGAATTTATTTAATTATAAGAGTACATTTAGAAATTAATGACATATTTAAATAAATAAATAAAGTTTATTTATTTGAATAACTAGGAAAAAATAGAAAGTGGACAATTTTAAATAAATGATAGGAATTTATTTATTTATAGAAAGGCATGGGGAATTAATGATGTATTTAAATAAATAAATAAAGTTTATTTATTTAGATAATCAGGAAGAATTAGTGGACAAATAATAATTAAATAAATTGAGGGAAATTATAGAGGGACATAGGAAATTAGTGATGCATTTAAATAAATAAATAAATAAATAAATATAATTTATTTATTAAATAGTCAGGAGGAATATAAGACATGAATTAATTAAATAATTAAGAATTATTTAATTAAAAGTTGAATTTGGACTATAGACGAAATATGATAAGACATAAAAAAATGTGGTTTGTGGGTCTAGGACATTTTTATGTGTCTATATTTTTCCCCTCTTTGTCATAATGCAGTTTATCACATTATGACAAAGAAAACAAATAAAAAATATGCCCCAGTGAAGAAAAGGATGAAGAAGAATGATAAGGAGGTAGCGATATGCCTCCTCAAGAGGATAGTTGGGTTTAGAGAACATGAGTGTGCACTCAAAATGGACGAGAAGACAAGAAGATGAAGGACACAAGGATAAGGATGATGAAGATGCAAAATACAAAAAATGTTAGAGGAAAAAAGAAGAAGGGTGGGACAAGAAAGGCAAAAAGAAGAAGGGTGGGACAAGAAAGAAACCTTCAATATTTTCCAAAGTACTAATAGATGTTGCTTGAATCATCATTGGATGTTAAAATGACATAAATCAACAACAAACACCATGATATGACATAGACCAATGTGTACAAGGTCATCCACTTGCAAAAATGATAGTCACAAACAAGGAATGTCCTAACTCATATTAAGGGCTAAGTTGCCCCAGTCTTTCTTTCAAGACACACCAAAGACAATAGTCAAGAAAAAACAAATAGGTCATGAGACTTCATCGCACCTATAAATCCTTCATGGGACATCCTTGAGGTAGCTAGTAACATAACCAAGTGACAAGACAATAAAAAGATAAAGATACAATAGACCAAAAAAATCAAAAACCATTTAATTATGTTTGCCAATATTTGTTTGTCAAAGGTGGATTGCTTGATGGTTTGATAGTTTTGACAGTGCCTATCATTAGGAAGGACACATCCTAAAAAGGAAAATGACATTTTGATGAGGTCCAAGTCCAAGAAGGACACATCTTGGAAGGGACCATAAAATGATGAGATTGACATTGTTTTTGCAATTTGATAGATTTTGACTGTATGATTGATTGGACTATGTTTTTTGTTAGTTCACGATTTAAATGTTTGATGTTTCAAATGATTGTCTTTTGTCCATGTGTGACCATGTTTGACTTATTTGATTGATGTGATGAATGGTAAAGGATTGACCTAGGGAGCCTTGGGGGTTCATCAACAAATGGCCTTGCCTACGTTTGGTTGTAGAGGCAACATAGTTCGACAATGACAAAGATGAATGTTGATTGACTCTGACTCTATTTTTTGGGATTTTGAAGGTTATTTGGATGTTTTTGTGTTTTAGACAAGTTTTAATTTTTTTTGTAATTTTTGACATTTTATGATTTTTTTTTCTTTTTGACATTTTATGATTTTTTTTGTCTTATTGACTTTTTTATGATTCTTTTTGTCTTTTTGACATTTTATGATTATTATTTTTGTCTTTTTGATGTTTTATGATTTTTTTTTTGTTTTTTTTGTCTTTTGCAATGTTTTGAGAGGATTGTGACAAATGCATGTGAATGATGCCTACACACAAGGATCCAAGGATAAACATGATCTTGCCCCTTAGTCAAGTTGAATACCAATTGACAGGTGATGATGATGACGACGAAGTTGTTTGATGTGGGAAGGAAACATCCTGAAACAATGTGAGGATGATGATAATGTGACTATGATCAAGGTTTTTAGAAGGACTGTAGATGCACTAGGATGCATAGCAAGATTGTATGGATTGGTTTTATTGCATTTGGAATGACGTCTTTTCAGGACTGTATGTGATGGTGGAGTATCCTTAGACTGTTTGACAAGGGAAAACCAGGATAAGCAAATAAAATGAAAGGATGATAGGTAGCTTCAGTGAAAGATAGGAGACATGAGACTGGAGGAATTGTCATATGACCTTCAAGGACTATGTTGCATAGGAATAATTAGGCTATTGAATGTATGGGTCTAGATAATGCTATGAAGGTGATGACTTGATGTTTCATGAATAGTATGTGACTAATGGATAGACATGTTAGGAGTTTTCCCAAAGCGTTATTTTTTTTTTGTATCTAAGTCTATATCAAGATCAAGGTAGGTGGAAAAATAGATGGGAATGAAATGGATTGAATGGGTAGATGTAAATGTCATGATGAAGGTATGGGAGATGAGATGACCTACCCCCAAGTGTAAAAGTCCACATAGATTATTTTTTTTACACATGACACCTATTTGCTAGGTTTTTCTCATGGTACCTATCCAAAGTGCCATAAGATTGGTTTTCACTATTGGACAAAAAATTTCTCTTTACTATTTTTTTTTTACTTTTTTGATTTCTCAATATTTTTGGTATTTTTATATGGATACGATGTCCTGGATGCTCACTGATTATTTTGAAACTATTGATGGTTTTGATGTAGAGACTGGTGCCATGATATACAAATAATGACCTTTCTAAAGTAGTTTCCTTGTTAGGATCATAGTGTTTGCATGCAACTAATTGATGTCATTGTGATCCTTTTTGATACTAGAGTTGGCCTTATCAGAATAGGCACATCACAATAGCATTCCATGAGAGTCCTTATAATAAAGAGTTGTTGCCAAGATGCAATAGATTTGTGAGGTATGTGTTTGAGACTTTAGGAGAGAGATATGATTATGATCCATGGATGATGGTAGATGTGGGAGGGTTGAAAGAAATTTTTATTTTCCAAACTTGGGATGTTGGATGGTAGAGTTTGGAATTATGATTGGGATGGTGTTTGGAACAAACACTTTTTTATGCCTTGATTGATAACCATTTTGAAAGTGGTGGACATGTATTATATGTGGGATTCCTCTTTTCTTGTGGCTCCATATTTTGATTAAATTTTGGATTTTGAATGTTGTCTTTGCTTGATCCATTTTTCTTTGGGATCCATTTTAACTTTATTTTTCCACTTGGATTTTTGTTTGATTCAATGGCCTTTGAAATTTGATTTTGAACTTTTGATTTGTAAGAATTTTGATTTTATTGGTTCCAAATGGAAGGTTTATTCATGTTGGAATGATGGTTTATGGTGTCGATGGAAGGAGTGTTGGAAGTAATCTTATGACAAGGATTACTTATGGTGCCCATTTTAATGTTTGTATCAGATAAAGTTTCCCCCAATATCGAGGAGGTACCACTAACATCCTTAGATTCTCTAATTGAGAAATAGCCAAGCCCTTGATGTATAGGATTTTCATAAAATTGTATTAGTTCTTTGATTCCATGCTCATGTATGTTGATGGGGTCATTGTAATCCTCATCATTTAATTTATTAATCCAAGGTGGCGTCCATGGTTGTATGTAAGAGAGAAAGTAGAAAACTTGGTTGACAATCTATTCTACAATCTATTCTACTTACATGAAATAAATCTTATTTGCATGAAAGGAAATTTGTATGAAAGGGAACTAATCTAAGGAACACTTGCATGAATTGAAAAGACTAAACTACTTCACAATTTCTATAAATGAAAAAATTGCTTGAATTCAAATTTGCTCTTAGAAAGTTGGAAATACATTGCTGAAAATGAAACTAAAACTATCTTATTTCCTCGGGCTGAAACAAGCCTTTCTAATCCCTCCCTTTCATAAAATTATTACATTGTGTTTATAGAATTTATATTATATATCAATACAACCAATCCACTAAGAATGTGGATCCAAGATCCTATTTTTGAGGGGTTGTTTACAAAACTTTATGAAAATTGAAGTTGTCCTCCATCATGCCACTTTTGTCTCAGTCATTTTCTGATGTGTATTGCTCCTTCCCTGCTACAAATCATGCAAAATACTCAAAAGGGTTTTTAGATCTTCAAATATAATTTCTAGATCATTTTGAATTTTTAAATGTTGTTGAGAAACGAGGGATATATAGCTATTTTATTAAGACTTTGTTTTTGACAATTTTTGAATGCCTAATTTTTAGGAAGTCTTCAAGTGTTAAATGTGAATGAAGGAATTATTCTTCACTTTAGTCAACCAAATCATTGATTCTTAGCATTGATAACATTCTATAATCATGCAACAACATTTGAGTGATGTGGTAACTTGATTTATCTTTTGTGGAAGAAGGAATCATGAAATGTAATAACTATGAGAGATCTTTGAACTCAACATGAAATAAATACTCATCCAATTAATTTAGGAATGAATGGTGCTCCATGATTTTTCATGAATGTATGAGTTTTTTGGGAGTCTTCTCTATCTTCTCATTATTTCTTCAAAGCCTTCTAAAGCTTTCAGGAGTTAAGTACCTCAAGTGTAGGGATATTTGTTGTAAGTGTCGATGAAGCTTCTTGTTACCATTAGTTATTTAATAACTCATTTATTTGCATTATATCATTTTAAACACTTCATGAAGACATATTAGAGGAAATTTGGATCACATAGATTACCAAAAATAAACCAAACATTTACTTTATATTTTACTTTAAACAAGCTAAATAACTTTCAATCATTCCTCAAATCCACTTTAACATTAATGCATTAGGAAGAAATAGATGATTTTATTTGATAAACTATGAGACAATTTATGGTCACATCATATGCCTAGTCCTTTTCATTGATACTGCATGTTCAGACGTATTCTCTTTGTGATGGGGTATTTATTATTTTTGATGCAAGATGATAACCCATCATTGTGTATGTGAACATTGTTACTTGGAATATTCTCATCCACAAGAAACCATGATCTGAGAAAGAAAAATGATCCTAGTTGATAAAATATCATGACATTTTGGATGATAAATTTGGTATGATCTTGTGACATCAGATTTGGATGATTCTATTTATGCTTCCAAGTTGATGTTGAAACCGTCTTTATGGTCATTGTCATAGAGTCCAATGAACTCATCTATAACTTGATCATTTGCAAATATGTCCAAAGTAGAAGACTCTTGTTCTAGAGGAAGATTATCTATGTGTCCTAGGGAGGTAAGTGTCTCATTCTAGGAAATGGATGTGATTGGAGTTTGTACATATTTCTCTTCAAGTGTTTGATCATGAATGTTATAAAGGTCAAGGAGTGGATTGTTTTAGACTTCTTGATCAATGGTAGTTTCTTGCTCAAAGATGGGATTGTATTGGACGACATGATTGGGAATGGAATATTTGTTAAGGATAGGTTTATTTTGGATGAAAATATTATTTAGGACTTCTTGAATGGATTTAAAGATGGGTTCATGGGATGGACTACTTTGATCTTGACATGATGGTGAAGTTATGTCATGCGTTGAGTTTTCATCTTTATATATATCCTCAAATTTAGGCAATGGAATGTGAATTTGGACAAGGATAGTATTTTCATGATAAAATGTATGTTGGGACAAGGTGGATTGGAAAGGATTAGTGGATGAAGGATTATGATAGGACATGGAAGTTTGAAAGGGGTTGAGAGATGATGGACTATGATAGGATGTAGAGACCTAGAAGGGATTAGTGGATGAAGGACTAGAATATGACATGGAGGCTTGGAAGGGATTAGTGGATGGTTGGTTTCCCTTGTAAAGGTTAGGATAAGGAGAATAAGTGAACATTTGTTGTGGATTAATGGCATGGATGGTGCTAAGGGACTCTTGATCTAGTGAGGGTAGAGGGTGGAATGACTAGGACTTATGGATTGTTGGTAGGAAGGGTATCAATATTTGGATTGGAAGAGTTATCTTTTGAAGCCTATCACTTGTTGGTATTGTCTATTACGAAGTAATTGGTATTCAATTTGAATACCAAGCATATCAATGTTAGTTGAAGACATGATAGAGAAGTTTAAAGAATGACAATTCCAAGGTCTGACTATGTTGTTTTTCTAGCTGGTAGGTACTGTATAACTGAAAATATGTTATACTTCTGTGAATCCTTGCATGCAAGGATACTCAATAATGAGTCCTTGCAAATCGATTCATAGCTCTCTATCCGAGAAGAGCAAGGATTGATATTGTGGCCCTCAGATTAACCCTATTACCCCTGCAAATACAATCTCAGAATGAGAGATTCAAAGAGGAGAAGCAAGAATGCCAATCTCCATGAATCCTGTTCTTGCAATGCAACAATGAAAACTAATCTAAATGGCTGTAAAATGCAATAAACCAAACTAATTTATTGAAATGAAAATTAATCTACATGCAATGCCATAAATGAATTATTTTGCAAATTAATCTATTATGAAGATTAAGCTAAAATGTGATATTAAACTATATGCTCTAAAAATAAGATGCTTATATAATCAAACTAATGTAATCTCAAATGATAAAATTCAAATTTGTAGCATAGGTTTGATGTAAAAATTCGTGATCCTCTCTTTTTGAAATGAGAATGAGAGGGCTTATTTTATAGGCAAAAGTGGAATTGAAGGCAAATTCAGAAGCAATGTGGGATAAATAGAAAAATAGAAACAAATCTTGATTGGAATTCTTTTTTTAGTTTATTTCCCTTTTAACTGATTTGTTTCCCTTTTTTTCATCACAGGATATTCTTGAGAGGATATTTCATTTATTTTATTTAATTTAAGATGATAATATTTCTTTTAATAAAATAAAATAAGATTATGTAATTTAAATGAATATAATAAAATAAAATAAAATTATTTAATTAAAATAGATTTAATTAAATAGCATCATTTTATTTAAGTAATATTAACTTCAATTAAATAACATTATTTTATTTATTAAAAGGGATTTATTTCTTTTGATTAAATAAAATTAATGAAGCATTCAAACCTTAGGGAAAATTGAAACATTTGAAATAGCTATGAATTGATTAAGAAATTTGATTTGAAAATGCGACAATCATTGATTCAGAAAGTTGATGTTGACAAATTAAATAAATGGGGCCCAAAGTCTAGGTGACCATTTTTAGGTTGCATACATTTGCCCTCTTTGACTAATGTGAGAATTAGGCTAGGGATCACATGGAGTCAAGAATGAAGATACTTGATGTGAGATGGAATTTGGGATCACAAAACAACTTCAGATGTGAGATGGAAACTTGGGGGGATCACATCACGAGGACAAACAAACAAAAGGCCTTTGAACATGAGGAATTGATTAGGGATCACATCAAAGTGAGAGATAAGAATCTCAGCAAGGTTGCCCCAAGAGCAATTGATAAAATTGATAAAAGTTGAATCAAGTTGAAGTTTGATAAGGTACTACCCCTAAATTGATCAATCGAGAAATGAGGTGAGGAGAAATAATAGAATTGAAAAAGGAAATTTGATCCAAATCAAACAAAGATAAGGTTCTTGATGTAAGATGAAAAATATAAGAATCCTGGAACCGGGGAAGATCAACAAGAAAATTATGCCTAAAAGGTTGAATTAGAAGAAAGAAATTAGGGTGAGAAATCGAGATGGAAGATAGAAGTTTGGAAGAAATGGAAAGAAATGGAAAGAAGAGAGAATGCACTCAATAAAGAGGATGCATCAAAATCAATCAACTGTTTAAGATGAGGAATTTGATTGAGATCGCTTGAAAGAGATAAGGAAATGAAGAGCGTGATCACGGTTGGTAAGAAAAATCCACAAAGAAGATGAAGAAGTGCCCTCTCGAACCCATATCTGACCCTAAAAGTGCAAATTAACATGAAGTCCTAAATAATGCAAGCTATATGAAAATGCAAAGGTGTACTTGCAATAGGGTAACATAGGTTTTTGTGTGTTCATCATTCATTAGAGAATGTAAGAGAACTTATTTTCATCATTGGGCCATTATTACCGGACATCGGACAATCACACAATCATCACTAGTCACAAACGTAACTATGAAGATATGAATGTGATTTATATCAGCGTGGAATGTGGAAAGATTCTAACATGAGCATCAAAGACATGAAGGTCAAGATGACTACAATGTTAGCTTACCCAATTTAATGTAGCAAAACCATGCTCGCATCAAGACATAAACGCCAAGATTACCATGAGAATGGTTATGCAAAAACATTCAAGGATGATGCCATAAATCTCTTAAGTGTGTCAAGTAGACAACAAGAGACACTGAAGAGGTTCAAGACAACACCCATAAGCAGAAAGCAAATAAAAACATTCCCCATGCCCCAAGTCCTCTAGCTATGCATCACAGAGAGACTTATTAGACAAGGACACTCAATGAAAATCAATATTAGTCAACACACAAAGAAAAGATCATGGCATATCTCGAGCATTAAATGTTGCAATTAAAATTTTTTAAGTGTGTAAACTGATACTGAGTTCTGAGGATAAGGATCGAATGCTTGCAAGTAGGTAAGATCACATGACCGAACTGGATAAGACCAAACTAATAAGTGTTGAAAAACACAGTTGGGTTAGTGTTGAAAAACATCGTTTGTGAGGTGTCCTAAAGACAAGCATATCCAAGAGACCAAAGCTAACGCAGTGATGCCCCTAGACAAAGACAAAGACCAATTCCAAACCAAGGCAATAAGGACAAGGCATGATGGAGAAAGGCTAAGTGTCGAGGATGCATGCTAAGAAATAGGGATGCAAAGGCCTCAAGTAGCGCCTGTTTCCAGGTTTTCACCACTTGGAAGAATTTTTTTTTATTTTTTA
>VDFB02208999.1:0-21934 GCA_007258455.2 Sequoia sempervirens | reverse complement strand
GAACCCCACATGACTATTTGGAGACTGATTGCTCCTGTTGAAAAACCTGATCTTCTAGGTGCTATAATTCAACCAAAATTTTGAACTCATTAATGGAGAATAAACTGATCTCATTAGCAGTTTGAGAATCTTCACTTTTGAAACAAAAGAAACAAACACCCAGTGGAGAAACACAACAACCATTTTAGACAAAGAAGAGGAACAAGCTGATATTGAGGTTGGAAGGCCCACATTACCACCACCTGCGTGGCAATTTAAATATCTTCCTTTCTTCCATAAACTTGAACTATTTCTACATGATCTCACATAAAATCAAGATCCCTAAAGTAAGGTCTACAGGTCATCATTTTAGACTTAGGCATCTCAGTCCAAAATCTCTCAAGAAACATCTTTTAACACTTCACAAGAATAGATACAAGTTGGTAGCAACCTTCTACAGACTCATTTCAAGAAACAATCCAGAATTATATGCATTTTATGGCAGAGCACCTCATAAGCTAGCAGCAAGCATTTTGAAGTTTTGTTTTAAAATCAATCTTATTTTGTTGTGTAAGGTCTTGAACACCTTTATATTGTGTTTGAGGACCTTTTGGTTCATTAGGTAAAAGTTTAATAAATTGGGAAATGTTTTGGTGGTCATTTCCTAAGTTCTTGTAAAAAGTTTGAAAACACACTTTGTTTTTGAACAGTTTGTTTTTGGCCATTTTTAGGCTAAATGGAAAAACCTAACTATTTCCTAGGCATGGTAAAAGCTCATCCTTGACCTGTATTGGAGGTTAGAAGTTTTGTGTGTTGGCAGCTTTGTATAGAGAATAATCAAGAAACAGTAATTTTATTGGGAAGAAATATGTTTTTCCTGTTCTTGTTGGCGTGACAATAATTAGATGAATGGAATAAGTCTTTTGTTGGTTTGAAAGCATGTAAAGCATCATTTTGAAGTTTTTTTTTGGTATTTTTAATTATCTTTTCCATCGCTTTCTATTTTTTGTAAAATTTGTGTCGTCTTTTAAGTTCAGTTTTGACTGGTAAAAACCAGAATAATGGAGTTTTAAGTTGTTTCTGACCGTACCAGGCAGTATGGACGCAGAGGAAACAATACTAAACTCCATGCTTGTAAATAGTGTAGATATAGTAGTCATTTAAGGCTCAATAAGCAAGATAGAAGACTGTTCCTAGGTGAGTTTGGAAGCTCGGCTAGGAAAAACAGTCAAAAAGACATACCCTAACGTAGCAGGGGTGTGGCATCATTAATATCCAAAGATGTATTGTGAATGTAGGCAGCTCTAAGAAGGTGTGGAAAATAAAATAGAAGGATCATCAATGCATTGGAGGTTAGAAAAGGTAGAACAGACCAAGGAAAGGTCTTAAGAAACCCTAGTTTCCACCAAGGTTGGAATGTACCTCTGTACGGGCAGGAAAGGTCCCAAATGCCAAAGAATTTGTCAGAGCTTGGGAAAAGAGCCAAAGTGTCAAAAGAAAGTTTGGCACAAGCTATTGGAAGAAAGGAGTTATAAACTATTCTTTGTGTTGAGAGGGCTAAAAGGGGCTCAAGGCTTGTAGCCCTGCCCAAACCCTAGAACAGAGATTTATGAAAATGATGGAGAGTTGGAGCCTGGTGTTTGTTCAAGCACTTGTAGAATGTGATTTTGAAGCCTTGGAAGGTGTCACACACCCCTATAATAGAGTTAGGAAACATTTGAGCATGGTTAGCCTTTAAGGTTGATTAAGGGCTAGGTGGTGAAAGAGAGGAAGAACATCAAGTGAGTCTTGGTGAATGAGTTGCTACTTGATAGGTAGGGTTGGTAGAGAAGACTGTGGGTACCCCAAATACCTTTAGGACTCCATAGTTTGTAATGGTGGAGAGAACAAGGGGTTTATTCTAATCGAGACCCATAGCATTGAGATTGTGACCTCCAGTTCAACTAACCTTGTTTATCACATTCTTTTATCGTAACCGGCCTTTTCTATGATACCAAACTCTAAATGATCCATCACACAAACAAAATCCATAGGAAGATCTATATCCTATCATTGTAGATGTAGGTATCGAGTTCATAGTTTAGTAGGAAGTGGGCCCCTACTAATTTATCGCACCACAATTTTGTTAAGAAACTTTTATGCTCAAGCTAGGAGGAACCAAATAGGTCTATACATCCCCATCCATCCTCTCATCTAAGTCAACATTGGGTCTTTAGGATTTGAACATTTTAAAGGTCTAGCATCATTATCACTACCTTGGTCTTGTTAAAACAAAGGTTCATTCTAAATCAACATTGGGTCAAACATCTCACTCACCCCTTCATCAAATTTCATCTTTCACTTCACCCAACTTTGCAAAATTTTGAATACACCAACACCTTTTGACTTAAACATCAAATCAAACCAACCCCCTAACTTGGATAATTTGTATGTGAAATGCATCTTTTTCCATGAATTTAGAAAAGTTAGTTATCATCCTTGAACTAGTTCATCTTGAAGGTCACGATTCTACCCTAAAGATTTACAAGTTCATAAACATGTTTTATCCCAACATCAAAACATCAAGAGAAAGTCAAAGGTGTTGTTCCAAAATGTTTGCAAATATCACTCTCCACATCACCCATCTTTTCATCCCCCACTATCATCATTTCTCCCAAAAGAATTAGAGTGCCCCTTTTACCTAGATTTGATTCAACTAGAGAGTTCAAACATCACAAATCCCAACACAACTCTCCCAAAGGTGACACAAAATTTATGGTAAAGACTATATCACAACACAAGAGAATCATGGAGAAAACCAAAGTAACATTTACCTCAAGTGATCCAAATCCTTTAGAATTTGATTTGAGAAGTCAAGTTACACCATCACAACAACCTTAACCACCATCAAGACCATATGAGATAGAAGATATCACAAACAACCCATTTAAACTCACTAGGGAGGACATTATGGAACAACAAGCTTTTGAAAATGTAGCTCATATCCCCTCGATGTTTGTGGCACATAATTTAACACAAGATTTCACAACCCCATCACTAGGGATAAATCAAACCTACATTCCCAATATTGCAAAAATCCTTGTTGAAGACTTTGGTCATGCTTTTTCATTGGAAAACAACACACTTGTAGGAACACTTGAAACCAATCCTCCATCTAACACAACCACTTGGACACATAGCTTTGGTGCTCCTCCCATTCTTGAAGATCCTAAATAGATATACACACCTCTTGATCTTCATTACTTAACCATGAAATCAACATATCAAGGACATCCCTCTTCATCTATACCCATGAGTACCACAAGTGTTCCTACCATCGCACAAAGTAGTGCAGATCAGGTACCTCAAAATAGTGTACAAGGGCATGTCAATACCATACCACAAAGTCAGCCCTTAAAGAAAATAGGGACACCCTTACCCAATCCTCCAATGGGTTCATCCATACCATTGGTTTCATAAGACACATTCACACCATCCATCATCAACCCATCTCAAAGCAATGCCTTGGTAACAAATCTTGTCAACACTGGTAATACATTCCTAATGCAAGTCAACGCTTAAGACATGGGACAAGGAAATCTTTTCAACCAATGGAATCAAGGTCCCAGTGTGTCATTTCCATCACATTATGTAATGGTACCATCCTAATATTTTCCCAAAATTCCCTTTACTATGCCAAATAAAATAGGATCTCAAGTATACATTCCTCCACCTCAATCTACTATCTTACAAGGAATGTTGAACCAAGGAAATCCCCAACATTTCATCGCCAATCCATTACCCACTCAAAACATCAATATCCATAATCCTCCACAGATAACTCAACAACCACCTGATCCCACATTAAAAGTGCACACCTTAGCCTTACAACAAGCACACCAAGCCTATCAACAAGCCCTAACAACACAAAAATAGCAGCAATAGCAAGCAATAGCACAAGCAACTTTAGCACAACAACGACAACAATAGTAGCAACAAGAAGCCTTAGCACAACAACAACAACACCAACAACAAGCCACCTTAGTAACACAACAAGCAGCCTTAGCGCAAGAAGAAGAAGAAGAAGCAACCTTAGCAACACAACAATAATATCAAGCCCAACAAGCAACTTTAGCAGCACCACAACAACAACAAGCCCAACAACAACCCTTAGTGGCACAACAACAAGAAGCTCAACAACAAGTCTTACTAGCTCAACAATATGCCCAACAACAACAATAAGGTTCCTATTATAATCCTCAATCAAACATTGTCAATCCAAATGCATTAGGAACATATACATCGATACCCAAATCACCATCACCAAATATTACACCGCCATACACCCCATACAACTCATCCGTCATCCCACCATATGTTCCTCCAGCCAACCTATAAGATGATCTAGGATCACAATTTAAAGCGCTCTCACAAGAAATGCAGGATCTTAGCATGGGCAAGGAAAAGAAGCCCCATACACATAAATTGTGTCCATATCCATTCGATTGAAACATTGCAATGGTACCATTCCCTCCTAGTTTTGAAATCCCCAAATTTGAAAAATACAAAGGGAGAGGAATTCCTATGGACTATATCAAAGAATTTAATGGCATTTGCATGGAGGTGGCTTACAATGATTCATATTTGATGCACCTCTTCCCTCAAAGCTTAACACATCCTGCTATGGATTGGTTTTCTCATCTATCTCCTGGTATCAAAACTTTCCAAGAAATTATGAATAAATTCATCGATCACTTCTCCTTCAATATTGACATGGACGTTAGTCTAGAGGAATTATACACTCTTAGACAAAACAAAGGGGAAACTTTCACTAATTACTTATTACAACAATGGAAACAAAGAGCTAGTAAAAGCAAGTGGCCTCTTCCCGATGAACAACAAGCGGGAATCATCATAGCCAATCTAGATCCAAATCTATCCTTCTACTTGAAAATGTGGTGCATCACATCATATGACGAGCTTGTCCCTAGAGCTCTTAACATTGAGAGAGCTCTAATATCATAGGGAAATACTCAAGCTTACAAAGACAACCACCCATCAACAAGTTCAAATGACAAGCCTCATGTCTAGGCTAAGAAAAAAAACATGAAAAATGATGGTGCAGTAGATGCTAAGGTAATCCTAAGTGCTCCTAGACCGAACAACAATCATGTTGCCAACATCCATCCAAATTTGCAACAAATAACACCTTCTCAAAACAATCAGATCCATAACACCAAAATGCAAAGGTGAACCCCTAACAAGAACAACTATCCTAAATGCAAGTACACATAGCTATCTAAACCCATCAAGACTATCAAAAAAATTTGGTAGAGTCAAATTTGATAACACCTCCAAACTTTGAAAACTACCAAGAACCACAAGATAAACCATCCAGGTAGAACAAGAAGGAACTTTGTGACTTTCACAATATCAAAGGATGCAAAACAACAAACTACATGAGGCTTGAAAACATCATCCAGGACCTCATAGAAAATGATACCATTATTTTTGAGGTACTAGCTAGGAATCAAGATCTTAATATATACAAGAACCCTATGCTAGATCATAACAAATCAAATAACACTGAGAAAGCTAAGGATTATATGAACGTGCATCATACCTATTCCAATGTAGTTGCTTCCTATGATAGCATCACCACTGTCATCACCATCAAAGGGCATAGTGTAGAGTGTGGAGTCACCACATGACATGGTAAAGTCAACATCCAAGGAGTCCAATCCCCATCTAGCGCACAACCTACTCAACCAACAAGTAACAACAAGTACAATCTCTTAGAACAACTCAAGAAGACTCCCGCATAAAAATCAATCCTAGAACCATTAAGGCTATCACTTGCACATAGGGAAATCCTTGAGAAATATTTATCGGAGTCATCTGTTCTCGAGGATATTGATACTGATCAGTTTCAAGCTATAGTAGGCCATATTGCTAGTCACCTTCTCACCTTCTCTGAGCAAGACCTATTGTCACAACCATCTCATAATTGAGCTTTACACCTTGAGGTTTTCATTCATAATAACAAGGTCAAAAGATTCTTAGTAGATGGAGGTGTTGGATTGAACATTTGCTCCCTTTAGCTAATCAAAAGCCTAGGCTATTTAGGGGATACTATTGAGAGGAAAAAGAGTACCACCATCAAGGCATATGACAAACAAGAATGGGTATCACAAGGCATCATTGCACTCCCCATCCAAGTAGGCCTGCTCATTGCAAAAACTGCATGTCAAGTGTTGGACCTTGATCTTCCTTACAACATACTACTTGGTCGACCTTGGATCCATGCTCTAAAAGTTATAGCCTCGACTTATCATCAATGTTTGAAGTTTCCTTTCGAGGGCAGAGAGATTACTATCCATGGAGATCCTGAGCCTTTTTACTACTGCAAAAATCTTGAAGCCAAGTTCTATAAAATCCCCCAAATACCTAAAAATGATGAAGGGCCTACACCTTCCACCTCATTTGTTGACCCCTCATCCATTGTATCTACTTCTGGAACAAATGCACTTATTGTGTAGAACATCTATGATATCAAAGTAGTGATCCAAGATGATGGTTGTGGGAACTACAAGCTAATGAAGAACACCTTTGTCTTAGGATAGCTACCTACTTCTCCTCAATCTCATGGGAAACCTACAGCTAACAACAAAGAACCCAAAACTATCAAAATGGAAGCTACTACCTTCACCAAGTGGGGTGATTTGAATCAAGAAGATGTCAATGAGGACTATATCTCTAAACTTCTCTATCAAGATGAATGAATTGTCCCTTCTCTTTAATGATCACTTTAAGAAACCACACTCAAAAAAATATATAAAATCCTAGCAAATCTTTCATTTTTTTTAGGAAAAAATATTAATTTCTATTGGCGAATCTTTCTTTTTTTTGCAAAAAATTTTAATTTTACTCAGGATTTTGTTTACATCACTAAAATTTTGTAGAAAATTTTGGAAAATATTGAAACATAATAGGAAAATGCATGAATTGTGATGGTGAATCCATCAAATCTAAAAATAATTCTCATGGAAAAGTAGGGGCCCAAGGTTGGAAATGATTTATGGGTTTAAGGGGTAGACTATAATATTTACTTGCCACCATTTTTAAAAAATATATATTATAATGGCCCTCATTGTATTCTGTAAGGTAAAATTTACCCACAATCTGTAGTTCTCATGGGGCTTGAAATTTATTTTAGATAATTGATCTAATGACCCTCGTTCTACTCTGCAAGGTAAAATGTACCAACAATCTATAGTGCTCATGAGACCTAAAATTGTGGGCCTCACGAGCATTACAGATCATGGCTACATTTTACCTCATGGAATATGGAAAGGGAAATTAGATTATATTATAAATCAATGGTAGAAACTAAAGATTAGAAATATTGCCCTCAAAAAACTAATAATTATGATATAATATTGGCAAATCAATATAGATTTCTACTATAATTTATAAAATTTAGGCGAATATGATCTAATCATGTATCAAATATTGTGGCAAAGTTTTGAATTAAATTTTTTAATAAAAGAAATTCTTTGGCTATTTAAATAAGAATTTAATAAAATTTTGTAAAAATGTGGCGATTCAAGTCACATTATAGCTCAAACTATTAGCCAATTTTGGATTCCAAAATTTCAACTATTAGCCAATTGGAAAATATTAGCCACTTAAAAATTCACTGTTGCTCTTCCTATGGAAGATAATAACAAAGGTTTGCAACTCATGAAGGGAATGGGATATAACAAGAATGAGAAGCTAGGAGATAATGACAATGGTTTACTAGAACCCATCGTTCCTGAGAAACAACTAAAAAATCTTGGCTTAGGTTTTACTACTAGCAACGCATTTCTGCTAAACAAGTTGAGGTTTCCTCTTGGTCACCTACATCGCATGATACAACCTTAGATGAATTTCCCCTTTATGTTGCTAAATTTTTTGAAAACAACTCCCTCTTCATGATATCCATTACATCCTTTGCTCTAAACTCAATCAACCAACCAAATACACCTAGTTTACCCACAACTCATCGACATCGGCCTCAACAAGGACCACCAATTTTGGATTTATCTGCACCCATGAAGCGTATCTCAAAATTCATGGGACTCCATGATAACTTACCATGGGAAGATCAAGAAATCGGGTTTTGATATAGAGCCATATATAGAGGCATACTATGGGGGAGACGATTGAATCCCTCAAAGCCGCTAAAACAAACGTAAATGTGCAACTAACGTAGATCTTAAGGAAAACTACACTATGACACTTTCTTCGATCCTAAAAGCATGCATTTGATGAGTTAAAACTCCTTTGAGGCACCCAAGGATGAGGGATTCAATATCCACCTTAGTGAAATGCATCCAGAAAAGTCAGCAGTACTAGTAGAAAAGGCTACACCAGTCAATGTGGATATTGAAGAAGCACCTCAAATCACTTTTTATGTCAAATCCTTGTTGGACGAAGAGAAAAAGAACCTGGAAACTTTCCTGAAAGAGCTTAGAACTAACTTTCCATGGTCATACATAGATATGCCAGGCCTTGATCCTAAAGTGGTTGTGCATCACTTAGTAGTCTATCCTAAAGCTGCTCGCTTAAGCAAAAATTAAGGTAGATGCACCCTCAAATAGTACCTTTGGTTAAAATCTGAGTTACAAAAGCTTCGACATCGATTCATCCAATCGATAGATTATCCTGAGTGTGTTTCAAACTTGGTACTAGTCTCAAAACCCACTTAGGGCATCAAAATATGCACTGATTTCAAAGACTTAAACAAGGCATGCTTAAAGGATGATTTCCTTGTTTCGAATATTGACCTCATTGTAGACTTAATAGCTGGGCATGAAATGCTGTCGCTCATGGATGATTTTTTAGGCTACAATCAAATCATAATTGCCAAGGAAGATCAACATAAAACTACATTCACTTGTCCATGGGGAACCTAGTTGTTGGGGAATGTAATGCCATTTGGGTTGAAGAATGCATGAGCAACCTATCAGATGGAAAAGACCCTCATCTTCCAAGACATGATCCAAAAAATAGTTGAAGATTATGTGGATGATATTTTGGAAAAATCAAAGAAAAGAAGTGAGAACATGCAAGTCTTAGGACCTATCTTTGACAAGCTAGAAGAATACAAAGTAAGGATAAATCCAAAAAAGTGTGTCTTTGGGGTAACATCAGGGAAACTTCTTGGCTTCATCGTCTCACAAAGAGGGATAGAAATTGATCCAGCAAAGGTAAAATCCATCCTAGACATGGAACCACTAAAAACACTAAAGCAAATGAGAGGGTTACAAGGAAGATTGCAGTCTATCAGGAGGTTCATAGCACAACTATTAGATAAAATCCACCCCTTTTCACATCTTATCCATAAAGGGATAACCTATAAGTGGGATGAGAAGTGTGATAAAGCTTTCTAGCAGATCAAATACTATCTACTAACACCTCCAGTGCTCATGCCACCAATACTAAACAAGCCATTGATCCCTACATATCTCAGCAACACCAACAACACTAGGAGCTCTTTTGGCACAACATAATGAAAATGGAAGGAAAGGGCCATCTACTACATCAGTAGAACCTTGGTGGGATATGAAATGAACTATTCACCTATTGCGAAAGCATAACTAGCAGTAGTTTTTGCTTCACAAAAGTTTAAGCACTACATGTTGTCACATCAAATCAAGCTCATTGCAAAAATCGATCCATTAAAATACTTGTTATCCAAGGAAACTCTCACAGGGCGAATGGCTAAATGGGTGATGATCCTAACAAAGTTCAACATAGAGAATGTAGAGTGCAAGGAAATCAAAGGACAAGTGATTGCATACCAACAACAGAAGCACCTATCTATGCTAAGAATCTTCTAATATCTAAGTTCCATGATGAATCAATGTTCCTTATCAATCTTACAGCTCAATGGAAGATGTACTTTGATGGATCATTCACCCAACATGGATTAGGAGCAGGCATTCTCTTCATCACCCCTCAAGGTGATTGCATCCCAAATTCCTACCAACTATTATTCCCTTGTACTAGCAACATTGCTGAGTACGAAGCCCTAATCATAGGTCTAAGTGTACTAGTTTAGTGGCAAATACAAGAGATAAAAGTCTATGGAGACTCACAACTGGTTATCAATCAAGTCAATGATGACTATCAAACTAAGGATGAAAAGCTCACTCCTTACAAGAAGATGGTGGAAAATCTCAAGGACCTTTTTATAGACATAACTTTTGAGCAGATTCCTTGCATAAATAACAGAGCAACAGATGCCATGGCGATGATTGGATCACTACTAGACATGTCGAACAACGTTCTCCAATGTGAATTCTTGGTAGAATAAATTCTTGTACTATTTCTCAAAATCCTTGAATCTAAATTCGCATGTGTCATTCTTGGTCCTAGATCCCCATGGTACCATGACATGTTTACCTACCTTAGTAGAGGAACCCTCCCATGGGATATCACCTTGAACTTTAAAAAGACCTTTGTTAAAAATTCATCCCAATTCATGATCCTAGGTGATACCCTTTACTGCCGAAGCATCGAAGGGACATTAATATGATGTATTAACCAAGAGGAAGCCTTAACTGCTTTAACCAAAGTACACGATGGCATATGTGGGTCCCATTCTAGTGGTATGATGTTGGTTAAGAAACTGTTGAGGATGGGGTATTAGTGGCTAACCATGGAAAAGGAAGCTCATCAATATGTGCAGAATTGTGTCCAGTGTCAACAATATGGAGATTTGATTCATGCCCCAGCTCAAGAGTTGCAACCCATGATCACACCATGGCCTTTTTCGTAGTGGGGACTCGAACTCATAGGAAAAATCACCCCAACTTTATCCAATGGCCACAAGTTTATCATAACTGCCACTAAATGCTTTACTAAGTGGATAGAAGCCATTCCTATGACATATATAATAGGGAAGCAGATTGCCAAATTTATCTTGAGCTACCTAATTTGTCATTATGGTGTTCCACAAAATCTCATCTTAGACAATGGAATCCCCTTTAAGAATCAGGATCTGAAAGAGTTGTGCCAAAGATTCAACATCCAACACCGATTCTCTACCTTGTACTATCCCCAAGGTAACAGTCAAGTTGAAGCTACAAAAAAAACTATCCTAAAAATCCTGAAGAAAGCAATGAATGAAGTTGGTCGTGACTAGAATTTGCAACTAAATCTCATTCTCTAGGCTTATCAAACTAGTATCTACACACCTACAAGTGCAACCCCTTTGTCCCTAGTCTATGGATCTAAAGCTATCCTGCCTATTGAGGTTGAGCTCCCATCATTGTGAGTGTCAGTACAAAACTTGATCACTGAGGAAGAATACAAAGTGTCTCAGCTGAATGAACTAGAATTCCTAGATGCGCATTTTCTTGATGCCCTCAATCACTTGCAAGTATATCAAAACTGACTGAAACAAAGCTATAACAAGAGGATCAAATTTTGGTTGTTCTAGGTAGGGGATCTTGTCTTAAAACATAATCAGAAGAACCTTCCAGATCAAGATAGAAAAGGGAAGTTTGAGCCTAACTGGTTGGGCCCTTTCATCATCACAACAAGCTACAGATCAGAAGCATACCAACTATCAAACCCTGAAGGTAAAACCTTACAGGATCCAGCTAACAAATTGCATCTCAAAAAGTTTTATGCCTAGTCTTGAAGGGTATAAATCAAAAAATATAAAAAAATATAAAAAATGATCAAAATATATATATATATAGAAAAAGGATTGAAATAAGTAAAGAAAAAATAATCATCCTCTAGTGAAAACTACTTCGGTGGCACTTTGGAAAGTACCCTAGTGAAAACCTGGAAAACAAGCACCTTGCGTAAATAAAGCACCTCCATCTATTCTTTGGCTCTTTATCCTACCATTCTTTGCATCACCCTCCATCCATCACATCATTTATCCTACTCATCCATTGCTTAACCACATCCTTATCATAGCTTGATATTGTGAAGTATCGCAATCCCTTTAGTACTACTTGGCATATTCCAAAGGTTAGTTTTTCTTGCCTATATCGAAGTAGTCTAACCTATCACACTAGGGGCAATTGGTTATGGATCATAATCAGGTTCTTGTATATCTTGCAATCATTGGAAAACTTTTGAAAATCCAAAACATTCATAAAATCTTATTGCAAACACCAAAAAAATTCGTAAAACTTCATCAAAGATCCAAAAACATCCAAATCTTGTACAACTAAAATCCAAAAACATTCAGAAAATTGTAAAGTCAAAATCCAAAACATCTAGAAAACATAAAAAATCCCTAAAAAGAACATCAAAAATCCAAAAATAGTACCCTTGTCAAACTACATTGTCTCTAAGCTTGAACGTAGGCAAGGCCATATTGATGTGCCCATGAGACACCCTAGGTCAGTACTTTAGGAGTCTGTCTTAATAAACTGACAGTTCTCAACTGTCCATATCTCATCTTGTTAATAAGTCGAGACAGTTGAACTGCGTAGTCTTTGCATGTATAATGTAGGCAAGGATTATCTTTGATCATCCATTGAGGCCCCTAGGATAGATCTTTAGGTTAGGTTCTTGGTCAAAACTTCAAAACACCAAACATCCAAATATTCCAAAAACACAAAACATCCAACTTTCGAAAATCCCAAAAACATCAAAATATTTAGAAAAGCCCTAAACATCTAGATAACTTTGAAAAATCCAAAACATTCAAATATCAAAAAACCAAAAACATTAGAAAATATTCAAAACACCTAAATAGCCTCAAATATCTTGGAAAACCCTAAACAACCTAAAATTGAAAACATAAACATTCGCATAAAACTTCAAAAAGACTCAAAAACAACCTCAAAACATTTCAAAATGCCAAAAACATTTGAAATATTCCAAAAAATCAAAAACCCATCCATCCCATCTTTCTTTTACCCGAAATAAACTTTCACCCATAATCAATCGATCTTCACCTTCATCCTTTGGTGAAACAAAGAAGCAAGTGTAGCAAGTCGTAAAGTGAGAACCTAATTGTCAAAATCTAAAGTCTAGATCATAGGTAAATGTGTCAGTGAAGTGTATATCAACAACTCATCTTAGCATCATCATCCCAACATCAAACAACCATCTAATCAACATGTCCTAGGATGTATCCTTCCTACGATGGACATCAATATCAGAAATCACCTTAGCTAAATTAAACAGGAAAGAGATATAGATAACACTGATTGTTTGTCTTTGATTTTTTCTTATGATTTATCTTAATGACCCATTCTAAGGACCTCTTGATGATTTCTATCAAAAAATTTAGAGAGAAATGAATGGGGCATTGATCATTATCTTTCGTTTGATGTGCTTGTGGATACTCTTGTAAAATAATCTTGGCGCATACTTGCTTAAGTTGTGTGTGGGAAGTTGTTTGGAGTACATTGTTGACTATTATGTATGCTTTGGTCCAATATATTTTAAGCTTCTAACTTGCATTCCAATGAGGTTTTTGTATGTCAAGATGTGAACAAGAACTATCCTATTTGTTTGTTGATTCAAATTCCATTACACTAGATACAATGCCATCCTAGTTATTAATACCTTGATGTATCGTGTCTATGTGTTATATCAAACAATAAGGAATGATGGAAAATGCCAATCCCGAAATGTGAGAAACTCATCGCCATGCATTCATCTTCATCATGCATGTCTCATCACCATCTCTAATAAAGTCTTGGTGGATCATAGACTTGTTGGATCTTTTGAAGCAATCATCAAAATCAATGGTCCTTCATTCTTTGTTTCTTCTATCTTCTCTCCACGCTAACCTGGTATCATGACAATGAACAAAAAAATCATCAATGTATCCATCTTGTATCCACACATCATCAACATAGATGCATCTAATAATCATAGCATAATCATAAAACATCCATCTTGCACAACCATAGCATATCACATCATACATCATACATTTTGCATCATCATTTAAGTTGTGATGAATAATATAGATTTTTTATTCTAAGCATCTTAAATCATTGCACATATCATAAGCATACATCACATATCATATCATGAAGCAAAACATCTACATTATCCATCCATACATCCACATGCATACGTCACATCATAAACTTCATGAAAAATACAAAAATAAATGCATCCATATCATTTGCATATCATGACAAGATAATGAAAAAGAACATAATATTGCATCTCATTCCATCTCATGTATCATCACATATCACAAAGGCATCGAAATTAAAGTACATCCATACATTCAAATATAAGCATATCATATAATATTCATCCATACATTATAAGCATGAAATAAGATAAACACATCATATAGAATCCATATTTTTATCATATATATATATATATATCAAAAAATGAATGTCATGGTACCAAATCTAGATCAATGTATGTATATCAAGCATGAATACAATATCCACAAGGCTATTAAAAAGGAGCCTATGAATGTATATCTGTGTGAAATTATGGGGCAAAAAAAGTCAAAAATTTTCTATACATGAGAGCTAACCTTGATTTTCGCTACCCTCTTTGGCATGCCTCTCTGGCTACTCCTCAGCTATGGGTTGTGCATCACTCCTTTGTGAAAAATTAGGCTATCTGAGTGCTTGTGGGACATTGTGATGATATTTCATCCTATAGTAGGTTTCCTTTTTCATAGCCTCTCTATATAATCTTTTGGATATTGTCTGGCCCTGGCTCCCTATCGTCATAGCCTCTATCCAGTGCCACCTCTCGATCTCCTAATCTCTCTCTGCGGTCAAAGTTTGTAATTGTTGTCAGGCATGGTCCCTCTCCATTGTAACAACCACCACTTTTTTCCTAGCCTAATCTCGCTCAACAGTAATAACCAAAATCTATTGGTAGGCCTAGTCCCACTCACCTATCAAAATCTACACCTATTGTTGCAGCTGCTGTATCTGAACATCTCTGGCATCTAGTGGTGGTGGCAGTGCTACTTGCTACTGAATTAGTGGTTGCTATGGAGGTTGGTGTCCAATCAGTGGAGCCCCTGGAACCTATCCATCATGGCCATCTTGGCCACCCTATCCTTGAACCCATCCTTTTCCCATTCCCCTACCTCTGGGTCTCCCTTTGGGAGGATCACCTATTGGACCTATCAATCTCCATGAAGGTGTGAACCAAGCATCATAAGTAGGCATAGTTTGTGCTACCACCTAACCCTAGTCATAGGCCCATGGCTAAGCTACCAACTATCTAAATCTCTCTACTACCTCTGGAGCTAGAATAGTAGGCCCCCATGTGGGAACCTCACGAGTAGACCTCGCAAAAATAGCCATGTATGCATCATCTGGCCTGTCCTCCCCGAACTGTCATGCCACTCTATCTAATAGGTACTACTCGATAATGGTATGCTAGCGATCCTGCATGTATTAGGTCTTCCTCAAAAAGAATAAATATTGAGCATCATCATACCATGGTGGCATCTGTAGCCACGAGCACCACTTGAAAACTATCATATCATCCAAAACCCACCACTAGTACAGGAGCCCAATCTATCCAGTATGCCGCAAGGTAATCGTGCCTCTATATCTCCAAGTAATGGGATCATCTGGCTCAATTTTTTTCATTTGTACTATCGGTCAAAGCACGACAATATGCTCCCATGCCCAAATATGCAGCAAGGTCACCCTTGCACCAATGGCTCTCCCATCGCAATAAACAAAGTCGTGCATATCATGATATAGTGATGCCAACATCATTGATCCCCATGCAAATAAAGTCCTCCTGTGAAGCATCTGGTGCCATGCCAATCCCCATCCTGGGTTGAACCCTTTTTTGTGTCGATCTAGAGCAACCAAACCTAAAATGATGGCTACAATAATCAATCGAAAGGTGGGCATGTGACCTCTATACATCTTGAGGTCAATCTATGATGTAACAAGAGCAATGTTCTCTAGCTCCATAACCTCGTGACACACATCATAATTGGTGTCAACATCATAAATCACATGATCTCCATGTATTGGAAAATTCAGAATACGTCATACATCCTCTAAGATAACTATCACCTCGCCCATCTGGAGGTAAAAAGACGAAGTCTCATTGTGCCATCTCTCACACAGAGCAGTCATCATAGCTAAATGAGTCTGGATGATGGGCGCATATGTGACATACCAAATGTCGATCTCTCCCAGATGCTCTTGGCACAACTTGGATAAACCATCTAGTCTCTCCAACACTGTGGGCCTATGCTCACATGACATCAATGGTGCAATGACCTCCTGCACTCACGAAGTGCATGACGTCAAAAATCAAGGAAATTTGACTCAATTTGGAATTTTCAGTTCAAAAATCACAATAGTGGCACTATTTACAATAGCATCACTATATTTAAATTTCAAATTACGACGCTCAAAAGCATTTCAAATTGCAAATCACAAAGTGCATTGCCAAACACATGGGCATCACAATTTAAGCTTTGGAAACTCTAACCCTAATTTCTAAATCGAGAAATGTGTCGCTATTAAAGAATGTGTTGCAATTTAAAATTAGAAACCCTAATTTTAAATCATGAAGTGCGTCAATATAAATCATTTTAGCATCGTCAATTTTCAAATGGGCATTGCTATATAGCGACACCGCCAAAGTTTAAAATTCAAAGCACAATAAATGCATTAAAAAGTCAAATTTCAAATCGAGTTTTGAGTTACATACCAATGGTCCTAAGCCTAGAGTCTGATGATACTCTCAAACTCGATTGAAAATGTACCTGGGGAGCTCTTGTCACGACATTTCATCAGAAGCTCAGAGCTCAAAACAATAAGAATCTCCAAGGTGTGAATGCACAAATGAATTGAAAGTGACCATTCTTTTCTTATTTAAGCTAAAAAATTAGGTTTTTTTGTGCTAATTTCACCTTGAAGCTAGGGTTTATCATTATTTTCACCAATTTTTCCAATCTAGACCTTATTCTACATCATTTTTTGCATTTTTGGCATAATTCTTGCATCCTGGAGCCTTTCTAGGCCCTTGGGGTAGTTTTTCATCTTTATCGAGAAATCAGCCCAAAATTCAAAATTTCTGCCCAATTTCATGAGGAGGTAGGGAATCAACTTAATCCTTCAGTAGTGGGGCATCTAAAAAGAAAAAAAAATAGAATTTTTTTATTTGTTTATTTAAGCAGCAGTTTTGAGCCAAAAACCATTAGTCTGTGAACTGAAGCAGCAGGTACCTCGCTTCAAAGAGTGGCAAAATGTAGACACTAAAAAATGTCCTAAATGATATCATACACTCGAATTGGGTTTACTAACATCATTTCCTCTCGAAATCCATCCTCTTTTTCTTAATTAATTGAATTAGCCTGGCTAATTCATTAATTGTATCATTTTCATCTATTTAACCTAATTTATAAAATCGGGTTAATTCACCCCCCTTTCACACTAACACTTATCTCATTAAATTAAATAAATCAAAATATTTAATTTAATTCCCTAAGTCTTCTAGTTTAATTAAATATCCCTAAGTTATTTAATTAAATATCATTTCATCCACCCCATTCATTAAATTATTTAATTTAATGAATAACACTTTAATTCTTCTAATCCCCTAATTGTGTAATTAAACCATGTTTAATTAACAATTAAACTAATTTTCCTCCAAAAGGGGAATATTTCCATGGAATATCCCTTATCTCCTTCTTTTGCACAATTAAAAATTTCTTTTAATTTGAAAAATACCTTTATCTTCACCCATGAGAATATTCGAAAGAATATTCTCTCTCCTCCAATCATCTCACTTGGCTTCTTGAACAAGCTAAACCTTTAACCTGTTGAGCAAGTCACTTGGTAACCTATGTGTGCAGGTCAAAAGTGTGTTTGTTTGGAAAAAATGTGAACCCTTGGTTAATTTTCATCTTGTATTCTCATTTGTTGATGAGAATCCAAGATCCATGCCTTTTCTTCCTTTCATCCTGGATCGTTGATTAATCTTTTCAATCTCAACACTCCATTTCTCATTTGCTCTCCTACAAATAGAACACTATTTGGTGATGTAGAGCAAGGGTGGATATCTCCTACCAATCACAATTCAATCAGTTTTGAGCAATCTTCCAACCTAGAAAACCCCAACTTGGTGTCTAACTCACAAATTCCTCATATTCCCTTATAGCACATCAAACAATGAAAATTTAGCATATCTTTTAGGGAATGCCTCAAACCCATAAAAAAATTAGCATTTAGAGTACCCTTTATGGACTAATTCAACATATCAAAATTTTTCTTAGGGTTGTTTTAGAACATCACCTCCAAAATAGGACTGCTACGTTGCCCTTAAGCCCAATTAGGCCTCCTTTACAAAGCAAGTCTATGGTAAACCTTCTCCCAATCACCAATATTCACTCCATAGTGATAAATAGGTTACATGAGGTATAAAACAATATAATTTCTCACTTGAAACATTCACCAACTTATCTAACAACAAAACCCTACCTCTACCTATCAAAACTAGCCTAATACATTGAGATATTAGGCTAGGGCTTGCACAAACAGGGCCCTAACTCCATCCCCTCCAACTACAATCCTGTTAAACATGAAAAGAAACCTATCTAGTGCCATTCCACTAATTTTCAAAGAATTTCACCAATGGAATGGTATTTTATTCCATATTTTGCTTACAAACCCTCAAATTCAAGGTTTCTAACCTGTTTTTAGTAAATTGCTCACAAAACTCTTCAAAATTTATGAAAACACCTCAAATAAAAACAAAATGATGCTTAACACCTTCCTAAATCAATACCAAATATATTCACATCATTACCAAGCCGTACAGGCCGTACAAACTTTTTGTAGCAGTAGATTTTGATGAAAACACACAAAAAAATGAATTGTATTATTGCTTGTTCACCAAAATGTGTTCCAAAAGATTGCCTCAAAATTTTTGAGGCATATTTAAACACCAAACAACACAACCTAAAAGTTCCAACCAACTTTTGAACTATATGACCCTTCAACTTCCAAGTATGACAACATTGCAAAGTTGAAAGTAACTTTTGACAATATTTTACAAAACTTAACCAAAACTTGACAACCCTATCTAATACCAACAAATTCGATTCCACAAAAGGATATAAGCGTCATGGAAAATCCTAACCCTAGGAATTGGACAATCCAGAGGTGACTAACATCTTCTTATGGTCATTCATTTACATTGTCAAACCAAGGAACGTATACTTGAAATGGGCAACCTTTGTATGTGCACTAGAACTTGATTTGATCCTAATTTTGAGAAATAAATCTGTGAAAGGAATTCTACTTATACTATAGGAATGTAATGCGAAGCCTTTTAAACTTATTCAAAGCAGAAACCATAACAACTACAACTAAGAAACAAACTATAAATTGGCCTTATGTTGCAGGAACAAACACATGGATGGATTCCCAATCTTTGGGGAACAATATAAGACTGAGTTTGCGCTGAAACTTTCAAGAATAAAATCTAACTTATGATCAACAAGAAATAAACAACTAACTAACTAATTACAGATACTTACTAAGTGGGCCCCCTTAACAAGCATCAACTAGTTATGCAAGAATTGAAATCAGAACTTCATTAGCTTTTATTCATAAACTTGGAATCATATACATTAATTGTTCTGCTTGTAAGAAAACTAACACAAAACATTGTTTCTCATTATAATACTAACTTTAACACACTCTGTTGCTCACTCACACAGGAGGAACACTTATTTATATTAGAAAAGCAACTAACTACCTAACTCTAACAGAGAAAGACGTGGACATAAATGCATCTTGAAACCAAGGAACAAACTTCTCATAAATGAAGGCATATTTGTTCAACACGATTTAGAGAGAATTTAGTATTCCACTCTTCCTAGATTAATGATCATTTAGATTTCCTCCCAATGACCCGGTTAGAGAGTCTTTGCTGGAACAACTTCCTCGATGCCGTGCTGGAAATGGACTTTACTATAGGGCCGAGATCTGCTGCGCTTTGACTCGTTCATGCTTCCTTCAACAACCTGCGATGCACATGGTGACAAAAGCGAAAGAAAGCACGCATGGAAAATAACACGATACACATTCATTATTCACATATTAAATCCATTTCATTGTCCAAAAACCACATGTGTTATATCAATCATTCGGGAGGTCAAACAAAGCAATTAATATAGACACATAGAGATGTTAAGCTGCAGGAATATAGGAATGTGTTGCTACAGGATACTACCCGATTTTAGATAAAAAGCCTTTAATCAAAGAGTTAAAACAACCATCAGTAATAAGAGTAAGGGTATTAAAAATACATCATAATATCCAAATTATGAGCATATTTTGAGCTCATCATTTTCCCCCTACTTATCCTAATGATGGTCCTCTAGCATTAAGCTTTCTAGTTGTTTCTCTGAAATCAGTAGGAGTAGTATGGCCCTGTAATGAAGTTCCGAATTTGTAGTAGAAACCTCTGAAACTTTTCCATCTCTCATACCTGCGAGTTTCTGCATCCTCATTAACCGATAAGGGTAAAGTGGCCACATCAAAACTGGAGGTCAAAATGTTAATGGTAACCATAACTCAAACCTTCTCTGGAGACCAAGCTACATATACTTCTTTGTCCTTCTAATGGCTGCCTTAAAGTTCAAAGGGCTATGAGGCTCAGATTTCCTCAGACCAACAGTCAATTTTTCCCATCTTGTTTCAATTCTGGAAGATGAATGCTTCCAAAACGGATATGTTTGGTCTTTGAACTCATCATACACCTACTTCCTGATATCAAATATTTTCATTCTTTCTGTCTGATCATTGAATCCATACACAACAGTAAGCCAAGTTCTCAAAATTGTGTGGGGAGTTGAGCTTTTAGGTCACGGTGGAATAGGTTCATTCCTTTTAGCCTCTTCATAAGCCTCTAATTGTCTTCCATAGTTAGTTTCATTGGCCGCCCAAGACATGAGTGACCTCAGATGAATTTCACCAATGTAGAGAAGCGAATCCACTCTGTTTCAAAGGGAATTAGAAAACCATGCAAATAAAACTCACATAAATAATTTTTTAGCCAACTGGGTGCTACTTGATATGCATCATAAAATTCCTTAGTTGTGTGAATGATAGGGTCTAAATTTCTTGAAATTCTCATCAATTGGAACCAAAGAAATTTCTCTTTAAGGCACATAGCATATACCCTAGGTGGTGGTCTACATTCCATAATTTTACCAGTTATCTTCACCATTTCATCCATTTTCTCTTTCATTTCTTGAATTTCCTATTTTTGTCTTTCAATTTCCCTTTTCAATTTCTTCTTTTCTTCTTCCCAAAGACTTTGTTGAATTTTAGTTCTAGCTAAATGGTAGAAACTCAAAGTTTGAAATGTTACAGGCCTCCATGTAGTCCTAAGATATTCCAAATATTCAATCAACAATGTCCTTTTATAAACAACCAATGCTCGACAAGTTTTAGGGGGTAATGGGGTTTCATTGGAAACTTCAGATTGTTCATGTTGTTCTTCCTCTTGCTATAGGATGGACTCCTATTGCTGCTCAGGAGGAGATTGTGTTTCTTCTGAAACTTGCCTAACTGCTTCAGCCAAGTCATCAAGACTTGGCATCCCCCTTTCATTACCACTACCATGTTGTGCTTCCTCAACTTCCACTGTCTCAGTTTGCACTTCCCCAGGAATAATAGATGGACTTTGTGGAACATTCTCAGATACATTATGAGAAATATCATGACTGAATTCTTTAGATTCGTCAGGAATTACTATAATTTTAGGTTGAATGGAGGTTGAGGTAACTTTACTCTATTTCCTTGATGAAACTCTTTTTGGAAATGTTTCTAAAGTAACAGTTGCAGGAGACACTTTCATGGCTTTCCTCTTTCTAACCTGCCTAGAGGATTTAGACTCAGCAAGAGAAGATGATAGTGAAACAGCAGTGGCAACAGGTGTTGCTGCAGGAGAAACTGCTACAGGGGAAGAT
>VDFB02208998.1:0-16615 GCA_007258455.2 Sequoia sempervirens | reverse complement strand
GTTGTTATAAAATATGTTTTTATTTATTTTCTGTCCGCCCCTATGAAAACGCGTCTTCATACGCCTTTCGCTTTTATTCATTTTCAGTTTATCATACCTCACGCGTCCTCTACTTTCCTTCATCCCATCGAAAAATTTGCCTTCCGTATCCTTTCATATCTCCATTCTCAAACCTCATTTTGAATGCATTTTTCATTTTCCAAATGCCTTATATAATGTAAACGCGTTTTTCATTTTGCCATTCCAGCAACAAAACTTTTACTTCATTTCATCTTCATCATCTCACTTTTCAGCAATAAAACTTTCATATACCATACTCGTTTCTTTCATTTTCACCCATTCCACTTCAAATCCTCCATTGTCATTTTCCACAAAATAATTCACTTTGTGTCATAGTTGGGGTTTTGAGAACCAAAATTGCAAGTCGGGATTTATAACTAAAATTACAATTTTTGAAATTGCAAAATTGAAAAATTGTTAAACTTCCAAAAAAAAATCCCGACTGCCTTTATAAAAATTGCTATAGGCATAGAAAAACCCGAAATGCTTTTAAAAGGTGCAAAAGTCGAACTTTTTGATATAACTTCAAAATCCAAGTCAAAAATCTCTTTGTCTTGCTGTTTCAAAAAGACAAGACGTTTTTGACTGCCATCATTCCATCAATTTCCGAATTCGTCTTCATCCGCCTTCCATCATTCTTCCAAAGTCCATTTCATTGTCCTAGGGTTTGAGTTTCACCATGTCCACTCACGTTGATGCTGATGATGTTCTGACCTTATGGGGTTTTCACCGCAGTCTTGCAGATTCCTGTTCAATGACAGACGAACCAACTTCTCCTAAAAGCAAGAAGATGAAGTACAAATTTGATAAGTATCAGAATGAGATTTCTCCGTCTCACGTTGTTTCAAATATCGATGAGATCAAAGACACAGAAATTGGGCATATTGATATGTCCGAATTTCTTGGGAGAGCTGAGAAATCTACTTCTTCTGATATGCAGAAATTGCTGAGGAGTCATATTCATCTTGTGTCTTCTTTTCCTGTTGCTGCCCTTGAACCTGAATTCGTCCTTGCGTGTGCAGCACACTTTGATAAAGAATCCAGAACTATCAAGGACGATGATGGCAACGTGGTTATCAGGCTTGATGCTGAAACAATCAACAGAGTTTTCAGAGTTCCTGATACTACTACATATTCAGAGATCTCATTGAAGAGTGCTCATAGACATTTCGAGCAGAAAAAGAGTGATTGTATTAGACATATCAATTCTAAGTGGCTTCTCAAACCACGACCTTGTGTGACCCGGATACCCAAGTTGTACCGGTCTAATTTTAAAGAAGAAATTAATGATATGATCACTCTTCAGAGCAGAATAGCAGGGTTGAAGGTTTCTAATGTGTTTGAAAACTGGATGTATAAGTTCATGGTGGTTATTAGAAAAGCACAGCATCCAATTTTCTGGGGTGAAATAATCAGTGACAGTTTGTGTGATCAGCTTGCACAAGTCCCTACCACTCTTACCTTCTATATGAACTCGTATTTGGTTTATATAGCAGCTTCGTTGAGGCATTTTCCAGGCCTATCTCCTAAAGGTGACAGATCATTGGTGCCTGTATGGGAGTATTATGATCAGCTGACTTTTATTCCAAGTCGAGCGGATTATAGAAGGGTTCAAGATGCTTTCTTTGGTTATTTTATGTGTTTGTTTGACAAAGCATTAGCAAACAACAGGGTATCTGAGGCGGCTTGGAATAAAGTAAATGAGTATGGCTGCTTGTTTCTTCAATTCCCTACTTTCACTTATATGAGAGTCGGTTGCTTTGAAGATCAACCTTATATGCTTCCAAGGTATCCGACTGATAAGATTATTCTGATGGAGCTGGGAAGGCAATTGATGACGGTGCATTCACGTCAAGCTACACAACACAAGACTGGAGTCAGTATTTCATCACATAATCCATTGATAATTGGGAGGTATTCTTTGACAACTTCTTCAAGAGCCAAGGCAATGGAAACTGAACTTCAGGAAATAACATGAAAAGATTCCAGGAAAGAGTGGATTTTGATTATAGAAGGGTGAAAGACAAAATTAAAAGAGCCTTTACTCATGTTCATCGTATTGAAGACATTTGGGCAGACCTCCGGACAGAAAAGGATATATACAAAATGGATTATTGCAGGCTTACATTGGAGCAAATTATCGATCTAAATCTGACCTTAATTCCAGAGGGAGTAATTGATGATAGGCAGATTTTAGATCCTGAATATGAAGAACAAGGAGTTGCTAATGCTCCCATCCCTGCAATTCAGTGGTCCCAAAAGGAATCTGTCTCAATCTTTGATAGGTTTCAATCAGTCTTGGCGAACACCAACTCTTGGCTTAAAAGCATAGGTGTTAAAACTATCAAAATCAAAGTTAGAGCTGAAGATGATCCAGCTGGTCCTAGAGGTTTGAAGTCAGAAATTAGAGAGTAGTCAAAAGAAGGAGCTTCCTCTTCAGGTACCAGAATTAAGTTGAAGGTAAGCCGAGCTGCAGAACAACCGTTGGAAAGGGAAACACTAAAGGGAAAAGAAGTCAATGAAATGCAGATTCAAGTTTTGGATCAGCAAGAAGAAGACGAGGTTCTTGAAACTTCTACCATTCTAAGTGAGATAACTCCTCACATTGAAGCTCCAATACCAGAATCAGCTATATCTCCTATGTCCCATATCGACAGTGATGTTGATTCTTTCTCCACGGTATTTGTTCCCTCTATTCCACCTCAAGAGACTAGTCATCAATCTTCATCAATAGTGAATACTCCCATGAGAAGCTTGCCCAATAACTTCAAGAGTATTTTTGATATAAATCCAATCTTTCCTGCCATGTCAGAAATAACTCTTCCAGAGATTGATACATCAGTAACAAGCTTTGATTGTTTCATGGCTAATCCTAGTTGTAATTTGTCTTCTGCACAAGACATAGTTGCTGTACAAACTGAGGCACCATCTAGAATTTCAGTTGTAACACAAACTGAATCTATTTCTGCGGAGACTACAGTTGCTATTTCAGATGTGACAACCTTGGATCTTCCTCCATGGTTGAATTCAGTTGCTCCCAAAAGAAAGAAACAAGCAGTGTCTCCTGATATTTTTGATTTCCAAAAATTGAAGAAATCAAAACCAATGGTTGCAAAGAAAGCAAAAACAGTCTCACAAGTGTTTGTTGACAGCAATAGAATGAAATATGCTGAGATTGCAGAGCCTCTTGTTGATAAACCACATGAAGAGATGCAAGTGTCTGATTACAGGTTTACTAGAGTGGAATTGGGCAAGCAGACTCATGCTAATATGATGCAAGATGCTCAGAGTTCAGTGACGATTTTGACACAAAGCTATAATGAACTTCTAGCTAAAAAGGAAAAGCTCAAAGAAGACAATGCTCAGCTGGTTTCAGTTATTCAAAGGATTACAGGATCATCAGAAGCAGTTGATTCTCTATCTACAGCTCCTCCTAATGAATCAGTTAGGCAATTAGAAAGAATTGCACAAAAGGCCAAAGCAGTTGATTCATGGATAACTCAGCTGATTGATCAAAGCATTCCAATGATTGAGAAGACCTTGCAAGTTCTCAAAAATGTCAAAATAGCCAAAATAAAGCTAAATCAGACTTTGGAAGCCTTCAAGCAAAGTTTGGAATCGCTTGAAAAAGATTTAAAAATCTGGCATGAGATAGATCAAGTCAAGTTACAAATTCTATGCAGCAACTCGATCTTGCCAAACAGAGAGAAGTACATAGAATTTGAAGAACTTATGACAAACAAGTCATTGGTCATTCAAGATCTTATCAAAGATATCCAGGCCACTTTAGAAATGAATGATGAAGTTCAGCAGGATATTCTTTCAAGTTTTGAGAAGATCTCTTGTACAGTTTTGAATCAAGAAGATGAATTACTTGCAGCTGATTTAGTTACTACAGAAATGGCAGCCAATCTTCGTCAACAAATGGAATCAGAGCAGTTTTCTATGGATTCAATTCATAAGCTTGTTAATCATCAGACAATCCTTGAGAAAATGCAAACTTCTTATGAAGAACATAGACTGGCGGCAATCAGATATTTTGATGTAATCTTGAAGACAGTTGCAGTAGCCAAGAACACACTGGGTCCTGATCCGAATGAATTGCAGACCATCATCAGCAAATTCTTATCTTTCAAAGATAGGAATGAAGCAAATTAAAATTTTAGGTTGTTTTATTTATTTTACTTTCGACAAAATATATGTAAAAACAAATTTTGCAATTGCAAGTGTTCTTTCCTTGCAGTTTTGAAAAAAGTAATTACATGTAAAATCTTACAAAACAAATCACAATTTGGATTGTAATTTTGAATAAGTCAATTGCAGTTAGTTATCGGTTGAGAGATTTTCTCAAGTTTGTTGAAATCCTCCCACCTTTTTCTCCAGACCTCCCTCCTATAAATACTTGAGGGGTCTATTGTAATAGATATCTTTTTAGCAAGCAAGAAAACTCTGCAGAATTTTGTACTCATAAAGTCTTTGAGCTTTATAGTTGAATATTGTAAATTTTCAAGTAATATCAAGAAGCTGGAATTTCAGACTTTGAGCTGAATTCTCGTTTTGCATCCTTCATGTTCTTATGTCATTTTGGAGCATTATTTTGTGACTACTTGAGAATTGTTGAATATTGCTGAAAAGAGATTCGATTCAAATATCTGCAGTCTTTGTGCTGTAAATGTGAAGATTGAATTCATAGTTAGTATTAGAAATTGAGAACAATTACAAGTCTTTGTGCTAGTATTAATTCTCATCTAGAATAGTTAATAGATACTTCATAGTTACAGACTTTGCGCTGTTTTATGTTGTATATTTTCATAAAGTAATCGTTCTGAAAAGGGTTGATAGGATTTCATTCTTCAAGACTTTGTGCTTATTGAATTGTTTTCCCGTCCCGGAGGAAATAACGGAAGTCTTTGCGCTTTCAGGAAACTTTATCTCCTCTTTCTTTATTCCACTGCATAGCTACCGTATTAAGTTTTATCAACATATACTGTTTCTTTTCTTTGAAGAGAAGAGAATATAATCTTTCCTGAAATAAGAGGAACGATTGCTGTCCTATCCATTTAGTTTTATTTAGTTAAAAGGGGGAGCCTTCCCTTAATTAGGAGAGTTTAATCTCATGTGCTGTGGTTGAAATCACCATTTTGTATATTTTCACAAAGAATACAAAATTTCCAACCAATTATAAATAATGGTGAGAATAAATATTATAAAATATTTTTCAATACACCATTAAATTCCTAGAGGCACTTTCCAAGGATGTTGGAACCATGAAATAGGATTTATAAAGTATATGGAACCTTAATCCTAACATTCTCCCACTTGACATCATACATTATAATTATACCCATAGGAATCACAAATAAGAAAAAAACATCCCTTAGCCAATCATGTACCACTTGAATCTTCACCGTTCTCTCATGCTCCAACACAATACCTACAAAATAAATCACAATAACCACCATCAAGAGAAGAAAAATCCGCGCATCCTCCAACAAGCCACCTATGGAAGAAAAAGGAACACACCAAGGTGAATCATACCAATTATGATTGAAAACTACACCAATATTTACATTAACACAAGCATCAAATTCAAATGATAACAAAGGCTCTTATTAGCTTCCATACTCATACTAATTGGAATAGCAACCATAGAAAATTACAACCCATCCAAGATAAACATACATTAAACCAAGGTATACAAGTCATAGATAGAACTTTATGCCACCAACATACCAACCCAAAATATATAATCATGTCTCTGTATATTTATCCTCCTATCTCAAATGAACATACCAATGTACAAATTACCACAAACAAGACCAACTAACAAATTTTGCATTAACATTGAAATAATCTTGTGGATATATAGAGTATATATATGAGTCATCCTACTATAGCCAAATGGGTGGCCAACCCATCTAACTACATAACTCATAGATCCTAATCCAATTAAATATGCAAACTCATCATCACATCAATAATAAAAAACCAAGATATCAAAGAGAATAACTTGACATATATCCAAAAACTTCCACTACACAAGTAATTTCAAATGTATGAAAATATATTAAGACATAACAAGTCTACTTATAGTACTTCACATAGATGGTGTGGAAAACTTCTCTATTACATAGTGTTAAGGAAACACACAATGATATGAAAATATTGTAATTAAATATGTTGCAATACCTCTCTCACCACTAGTCTCCATAGCTCTCCCAAGTTCTTCACACACAACCATACAAAAAAAAACATCTAGGAAGAAGAAAAAAACCAAAGAGAGAACCAACAAATCAAACCATATCCTTGTTCCACACTAACATGTACCAAGCTTTGTAAAGTAATATCTCCTTCACCATTCCCATATTGAAAGGATATCAAAATATAACATTCAAATAAAATTAAAATATGGCAGCAATGGATGTAAAACCTCTCATACATAAGGTAGATCAAACCAACCAATCATTCCCATAATGAAAGAACTATGCCCAAAGCCACCTACTATTTCATGTACCTCTCCAAACAAATCCTCAGAAATAGATCCATAGCTCAATACCAAAACAAGGATAACAATAAAAATCTATATAACCATGCTTATTCTTCTTAACAAGTCTTAAAAAAATTATATTTAAGACTAACTCATATGAGAAGACAAGATACAAGATAAAGAATGCATTTGATATTTAAGTGGGAAATACCTCTTAGATTATTCACCTACCAAGTAGACCAATATTAGGATACAATATTGTCTTGTGCATACAACACCAAGCAATAAGAGCTTATAATAAAGGACAATCTTCTCTTTAGGTCCATTGGACTCACTTCTATGGCTAGGTGTAGGCTCCTTGGTACTTCTATTGAAATCCTCATCAAAGATTAACCATCTCAATGTATGATCTCCATAAATAAGAGATCTCTTAGCCTCACCCAAGTCTCCCTAGTATCAATGAAAATCCACCAATTAATCAATGCCAACTGTTAGAAACCAAGATTAGACATGCAAACCAAAAAAGTCCTTTCATAAGAGAAAAACAACAAAAAGCAGAGCTTTGCATGAAGATGTGCAAATTGATATTATTCAAGAATTAAGAAATTACATGAGATGAATTGCTTTATAAAAGCAATGTATGCATAAGCCTAAAAGGGAAACCCTAGTGTGCACACTTAATAATTAATAATTAATTAATTATTAATGTGCCTAAGTTTAGCTTAAGCAAACCTAAAGTAATAAGTGACTTAATTAATTAACCAACATGATTAAATTAATTAAGTGAGATGACTTATTACTCTAACACCCCCCCTTAAGATGAACTTAGGGAGTAGCTAAAACACTAGGAAAAGATGCATAAAAGCAAACATGGGTCCTAGCAACAAGGCCTAATCAGTTACCCATGTACAAATGCAATGCAAACTAAATCAAACGGGGTAAAGGAGAAAACCACGTGGGAAAAAAACTCCTCCTCAAAATAGAATGCAAAAAACAACTAAGTGATGAAAGATGGAGGACTCCATAAGACCCCCCAAGGACACCATCCATCACAAAGATACATAAATGAACCCCCTAGAAGAGAGGAATGAAAGAGACCACATATCCCCCCCAGAATGAAGTAGCTCCAAAAAGACAGAAGAAACTGCATCTCTTGAAAGAAGTGATAGGGAAGAGGCCTCATGAATGCAATCTCTGAACGTGAAGCAGGTGTAGCCCAAGATGTCTCCACAAAAGTAGGTGTGACCTCAACCAATGAAGAATTCAAATTAGGTGAAGACTAAAGAGAAACCTCCAAAGATGAATGATCAACTAAGTCTCGTTCCACTGAAATGGAAGAAACCACATCTATAGCCATAGAAGTATCAACAATTGCAATAGTAGGTGGAGGAGATGGAATGGACGGCTCAAGAACTGGATCCAAAGTGAGAACACCAATGTTCAAGAAGCCAAATGTCTCCTCTAAATGATGAGTCACACTAGAAGTGTGAAGAACAGTTGTAGGAACAGAAGCACCATTAGTAGCAAAATCTGTAAAGGAATACAACCGAGATGAGTGATCCACCACCCCAGTAGCAATAACTACTCTACTCTCCAAGTCTCTGATGATAATTGTCGTGGAGATTTCTTGACTGCTAATAAAGGCCACCGCACCTTAAAAGGTTTTCGTTGTTTGATTGGAGGGAGTCATCGAAGTGTTAAAGGGTCGACGGCTTAGGAAGCTGCCGACTGATGCAAACAACCTCGGAGAAATGTGAGGGGCCTGTCGGCACTGTGAAAGGAGGCCCCATAGCCCATACGGCATCCAAAAGGCCTACGTAGGGTTGTACCATTTGCAGGTTTTAATAAAACCTGTCTTTTGAAAAAAAAATGTGCCCTCTTTTCTGATTTTTTTTATTTGTATTTTTTGAACTTGATTTTTTTTTTAAAAACTAATGTATATTTTTATTTTGCAGGGAAAATAATTGAAAAAATCCTGATTTTTTTAATCTATGGAAATTTTTTGAAAAAACCAGAAATTTGAAACCTTGTACCTGTTGTGCACAAAATTCGAGACAGATAGGGCCCAGATCTGTATGAATTTGTGTGCCCTTAAAAAAAATTGCCTCTCTTTGCAACTGCTCAGATTTGAGCAAAATGACAAGTGTTCTTAAGGTTTTCCAGCACTCTGAATCCAATGGAGATGCTTGATCTGATCCAAAACACTTCAGAAATAGACTCAAGGCATGAAACCCTTGAGGAACCCCGAACGTTCTCTACAATGAAATTCTCCAAAAATCTGAGAAGTGGTTGCATATCAATGCTCTGATACCATGTTAGAAACCAAGATCAGACATGCAAACCAGAAAAAGCCTTCCACAAGAAAAAAAACAATAAAAAGCAGAGCTTTGCATGAAGATGTGCATATTGATATTATTCAGGAATTAAGAAATTACATGAGATGAATTGCTTTATAAAATCAATGTATGCATAACCCTAAAATGGAAATCCTAGTGTGCACACTTAATAATTAATTATTAATGTGCCTAAGTTTAGCTTAAGTAAACCTAAAGTAATAAGTGACTTAATTAATTAACCAATATGATTAAATTAATTAAGTGAGATGACTTATTACTCTAACACCAACTTCAAATGTAACCCTATAAAATTATGAAGCTCCAAGAAAATGATTAATACTCAAAACTAAAGAGAACAAACAAGACCATTGTCAAAGTTCCAACTACAGAATCAGGAACACAAACATGACATCATGATCTATCATCTCCTCCTAAGAGATCATATGCTCCAAATGAACATATCATAAACTAACACCGCACCAAAGACTCAATATTCCTCCATGGAAAACCAATATGTCAACATATCCAATCACATGAAGATAACCATCCATAATCAAATGATGAATCCACATCACTACACAACTCCCATTGAATCTTGTAATCAATCTCTCAAAGCATCGTGATAACTATATCCTAACCGAAGATCCTCCATGATCCCAAAACAATCAAAGAACTCAACACCATGAGCTCCCAAAAGGTAAATTCAAACCATGATATCCAAACAAAGAAGATACAATTGCCACATCCTTTTCCAATAGGACCAAAGATGTCATTAAACTCTCACTTCTATCTAAAGGCATAATCCAAGATCTCCTTATGACACCAACAACCATTACAAAATACTATCCATATTCTAATCAAATATTATCCATGGCTCACTACCCACTACAACAACTTAGAACCAAAATATTGAAATAAAGAAGATAAAATACTATGTAGCTGCATAAATATCCCATTAAAAGTGATGCCAATTTATACATGGCATCATGACTAATATAATTTCCAAAACTCTATTAAAAGTGAATAGAGATTCTCATGCACCATAAAATATTGTTATAGATTCAAATGAACAACTATATCAAGTATTCCCAATAAACTTTTCCCACTCTAATAAACATACCAATGTGATAATCGTGACCAATAATATGACCTACCAAACATAATCAACATCAGACAATTTTACAAGATTTTCACATATACAACATCTCAAATGAGAAATACATAATTAGTGCTACAATCTCAAATAACTGAAAAATAGATTCAACCCCACATTAGTAACATGAAGAATATAGATAATTATGCATAGTGTAACAACCCCGGTGTTCTTCACAATAAAATTTCTAATGTTTTCACCACAAGTGATAAACCATGATGTCGAAACAAAGCAATAAAAAAAAATTCCTTTCACAATGTAAATTACATGCACAATTGAAATAACACTATTTCAAAACTTCCATTGTATTCCTTTGCAATTTCACAAATTACAATATTGCAAGAATGTACACAATTACATACATAGCTAAATCGAGCTTTAGAGCAATAGATATAGATGGTCCAGGAATCTGCCTTTCAAAACCTTGGTTTTTTGTCGCCTGCTTAGGAGGAGAAGCATCACTCAAGCACTTTTTCTACCTACCATGGACTCATATGCGCTCCCCTGCACATCTAGCAATGATAGATGGCCCTACCCTTCAACGAAGAGATTGGTTGGGTAACCCCATATGACAAACCACACTGAGCTTAGTGTTGTGCCCTACATGACTAGGTTTTATAACCCTACATTCGGTAACTATCATGCATTAAATGGACACGGTGAACTGACAGTGGAGCCCCAGGAAAACACACTACTTTGGCCAAAGTGTTCTTGATGAAGGGTACTCCCCTTACAACCTAAAACTCACAAAAACAATAGATAATGGCACAAACAAAATGCAAGAAGGAAAGCAAATATTTTCTATTATCACTGAATTGAAAATGAAATTACAACATTATATTTGTCATCACATGGGCTTTCTGATTACATAAATCTGCAAAACGGAGCCACCATCTACTCTACTTTGGCCTCCTCTCTGTAACCTCCCCTTACATCCTTTATTTGGAAGGTGTAACCGCCCTAGAATCTTCTGGAAAGTGTAACTTCCTCAAGAATATATTTGGAAATTTTATTAATTTTGGTATTATGACTTCGCGAGGTCAAAACTTTTCATCCAACCATTATTTTTATTATTAAAATGACCTAGGCTTGCAAACTCTATTTTTACCACTTTAGATCCCTAGCATAATTATGACATTTAATTATGTCTTTGGTCTATTGACTATTAATTAAATAATGCATAATTGTTTAATTAATTCATGTTCTTATATTTTTCATGATTGTTAAATAAAATAAATTATATTTATTTATTCAATACGTCACTAAAGGTCTATTGTCTTCTCACAATTAAATAAATTTCTTAATTTATTTAATTACCTTCATTTATTTTTCTGATTATTGGAAATAAATAAATTTTTATTCTATTTATTTATTTAATATGCCACTAATCCTCATAATTAAATGAATTTATTAATTTATTTAATTATTAATCTTATCTTCTAAATTAAATAATTATCTTTAATTGTTGAATTCCCCAACATTTCTGCATGTGGTATTTATTTAAAATGATTTCACATTCTTAGCTGTTGGTTCATTTTAGTAAATAATCTAAAATACGATTATTTATTATCTCACAAAATCCATATTTTGAATTAATTTAATTCAAAATGGTAACTTTCCTCCAAAAATCAAGTAATCGGGCAAATTATTAATTTTTCAAATCTGATCTTCAGTTCAACTCTTATCTTCTTGATTTTCGAAAATCTTTATTTTCTAATTAATTATCTCATTTATTCTCCACCACCGATTTGATCTTCTTAGATGAAATCTCAACCACTCGTTTAAGGATTTTTTGCCTAACCGATTAGGGATTATCAGAATTGTCGTCCTCTGATTTTAGGTCTCTGTCGAAAGATGATCTTGTCCGTCCATTCAAAATGGCATTTTCTATAAAATGTTATTTTGCTTACATTTTTGGATTAGATGCACATAGATTATATTATTCTGGCATATTAAGACTTAGAGTTCTTTGAGTCATTTTGTCATAGGCATATGCATAGACTTTAATTAAATCCTTCAAAGCTTGTGTAGGACTTAGACTTTCATTTTCAGATTGCTCGCATGTTGAATCTGAGGGCAACATGTCAACCAACAAGTTAGAAGGTGCTACAAAGATGAATCATGGAGGCTTCGGTGATTAGTTGGTATAATCGTTCTATTTATATTTGTTTTCATTGTACTTTGTAGTTTCTTTGGGTTTATGCTTATATGTTTTCAATTCATTTGATAAACTAACCTAAAAATTAACCCTTAGATACATTGGTGAACCCGACGTGAATCTTACAATTGTGTAGAGAAATTGGTTTGTTTTCTTGTTTGTTTTTTCTGTTTTGCAGGTTACAGCCAAGAATTCATACGAAATCTTGTCATCTTCTTTTGAGCACAGAAAAATGGGTGCAAAGAATCTTTAAAAACTATTATCTGGGTTTTGTAGGCCTTGTTCTTAGCTTTCCATAACTTCAAACGGTTTAAAATTTTGTTAACATTTGAGAAAGTTATGGCTGTTTTAGTATTTGGTGTTTTTTAATCTAGCTTTTAAAACCCGCGTTTTCTTTTGCCTATAACGTTTTTTTGTGCAGAATCTTGGAAAAATACTTTCTGGGTTTTGAAGGTTTGATTTTCAGCTTTCCGTGGATTCAAACGATTTAAAATTTCATTAAGTTTTGAGAAAGTTATCGCTGTTTTAATTTGTTATTGTTATTAAACTTTTCTTTTGAGTTACTAATCTCTTGTTTTCAGCATGTGGCACGGCTTGGAGGGAGTTTAAAAAATTATTTCTATAGAAACAAAAATCGAGCTTTTTCATTTCTTTAGGCATAATCAATTTTGTTTGCTTTCAACAACAAATTGCATTTACACTCATGAGGATAAAATGAACCACAATTTGCATCACTCATTTGGTCTTAAAATGAACAATAAATTGCATTTACACTCAAGAGGATAAAATAAACCACAATTTGCATGTCACTCATTTGGTCTTAAAATGAACAACAAATTACATATTTCATTCATGGGGGTTAAAACGAACAACAAATCTGCATGAATCACTCATTGGGCCTAAAATTTACAATTACAACTTGCATTTTCATGTCATTGGGCTAAAATGAACACAAGCATGCATTGAAACTCATATGGTTAAAATGAACTTGCATTCTCATGGCATGAGTTTAAAATGAACTTTGTTTTTCATATTTCAAGTTAAAATTTTAAAAAGAACAAAGTGTCTTGTGTGTCCTCCTCACATTATCATTTGGTAATTAAAATTTACAAGTGTCTTCAAATTTTGTCACCTTGATGCAATAATCAAAGTATCATCTCCCCTTGCACATTCATGCGATCCTGGGTGTAAGAGAAATGGTTATTGCCTCTAGAACTTGGGTCTGTTCTGGTGGGAAAAAGTACTCACCCCAGTACGACTCAGACCGGTAGCACCCTGAACCTAAGGGACTTCCAACCGGTATATAAAAGTGGATTCTTGGGAAAAAATCAAGAATCACGCATATGGTTCCGACGAGATGGATCCGAAAGGGGACTCTCACCGCATGGATCATGCCCTACGAACGAAATGCCCGTACTAAACACATTTTGTTTTAGAGGCCAACCATTCTTCAACCGTTGCTTGGTATAGTGCAGGGTACAGTATCATGCCCGAAGACACTCACTACTGATCCCCTTGAGTAGAGATAGTAGTTCTTGGGAAGTCACTACCCAAGAATTTGAAGTTGGTGTGCTTGAATGACGTTAATGAGTCGTGGAGGGGAGCCAATGCCACCAAACTTCTAAGCTATCCGCTCTCGAGAAGGAAAGGTGTTTAGCACCAATCTGGGGTATATCGGTGGGCTATACCAAGTATACAAACCCTTGGCCTATTGGCCCATTAGGATCGTGCTTGTCTCATGTGTGTTTGCATACACCAAAATATTGTGCTTGCCAAGTGTTTTCAGACATTCAAACAAAACAAAACATCACTATCACAGACCAGAAATCAAAGTCAAACTTGTCCAAACTGTGCATAAACATCTTTTTCTAGAAGCATAGGGTGGTTAGGAAACTTTCTTCCAAGTCATTTGGACCTTTTCATTTCCATTCTTTAGACATTCAAGTCATCTTAGTCATCACCTTGCATAATTAATCCTTATAAAAAAAATCCAAAAATATTGTCATAACTTTCATCATAGTCTTCATTTGACATCTAGACTTGGCATTGGTCATTTTCCTTAGTCAACATTTTCATATTAGTCTTCATTGTCACCTTGGCATTTGACATCCTTGACAATTTTATCACCTTGCATTAGTCATTTCCCTTAGACAAACATCATTATCACTCTGAATTTAACAACATCATGACATCCACCACCTTGTCTTCCCTTCAACAAAATATTGATAGGCTTGCTAGTAAAGTTGAATACCAGTTACTTTGTAGAAGTCAATACCAACAAGCCTTCGAATTTAAGAGACAATTCCTCCAAACTGAAAATCAATGTCCTTTGTACCAACAATCCATGAGTCCTAGTCCTCTGTCCATCTACCCTCACTACCAAAAGTCAGCAACTTTATACATGACATAATACAACAAAACATCTATTAATCAGTTTTATCTCTAATTTCGATGGGTGGGAAACCAATTCATTCACTAGTCTATTTTTTTGCCCTCCCACGCTTATAGGTAGTCCTTCACCTATTACCCCCATCTAAGTTCACATGCTCTCATTATCCACATTTCCACAACTTGTATATTGGCCGCCCCTCAATATCATGCCATATTTATCTGGTCCAAGTCTCCACGTCCTATTTTAGTCAACCTTACACCAATCAAGTCCAAGTCCCTATGTCATATCTTATGTCGTCACCAACTAGTCCAGTCCAAGTCCCCATTTCTTATCCTAGTCTTTCACATACTAGTCCAGCCCAAGTCCCCATGTCCTATCCTAGTCCTTCATCCATTAATCCTTTTCAAGTCACCCCCTCACAAGCCACATCTAGTCATGGAAATTTTGTCATTACTCAAAGGAACATCCCATTGTCTAAACTTGAGGATACATGTCAAAACGAAAGCCCAAAGCATGACCTTATAATGTCATCCTCATGTCAAGAACAAGGTAGTCCATCCCATGACCTTATCTTTCAGTCCATCCAAGAAGTCCTTCAAGAAAATCATGACATCAAAAATATACTTATCCTTGACAATGATTATATTCCCAATTATATCATCCATGACAACCCCATCTTTGGCCAAGACCCTACCATTGACTAAGAAGTCCAAATCCATGACAACCCCATATTTGACCAAGACCTTACCATTGACCAAGAAATCCAAAACGATCCACTCCTTGACCCTCACACCATTTATGATAAAACACTTGACACTTTCCAAGATGAGACACTTGCCTCCATTGGACCCATAGACGATCTTCCTCCATAAAAAGAGTCTTCCACTATGGATGTATTTGCAAATGATGAAGCTATAGCTAACTTCATGGGACTATATGATAATGACCATCAAGAAGGTTTTGACATTGACTTGGAATCACCAATAGAATCAACTGAACCTGACATGTCACAAGATCAAACCAAAGATATCAGTCAGAAATATGTCCAACCTGACAATGAAGCTAAGACACTTTATCAACTAGGGTCATCTATCTTTGTCAGATCAAGCTTCCTTGCAGACGAAAGTATTCCAAGTGACAGTGTCCACATATACCATGATGGGTTAGCATCTTGCTTTCAAAACAATAAATACCCCATTGCAAATAGAATCTGTCAAAGCATGCAATATCAAGTAAAAGGACTAGGCATACATGAGCAAGGCATTCGAGAACCAATACAACTTCAAGAAAATTATAGACATCAAGGTCTTGGTTATTCTTCAGTTAGAAAATCAAACGATGTCAGTGGAACCTCCTCGATACTAGGGGCAACCTTGTCAGATACAAACATCAAAATAGAGTCCATGAGAAATCCTTGTCATAAGGTTGTTTCCAACACCCCATCCACCCACACCATAAACCATCATTCTCAATATCTTAAACCTTCCCTTTGGAACCAACAAAAACAAAAGTCTTACAAAGTTAAAAATCAAATGTCAAAGGCCATCGAATCAGACAAAAAGACAAGTGGACAAATGAAATTAAAATGGATCCCAAAGAAAAGTGGATCAAGCAAAGAAAATATGTCAAAAGGAAAATTTAATTACAATGTGGAGCCACAAGCAAAGAGGACTCCCACATATAACAAATGTCCACCTCCTTCAAAATTGTCATCAAGCAAGGCATATAAAAGTGTTGGTTCTAAACATCGTCCCAATCAAAATTCCAAAATCCGTCATCCACCATCCCAAGTTTGGAAAATAAAAAGTGATTCATCCAAACATCCAAACAATTTTCTATTACCATCATTCATCATAATCTCGTCTAAAGTCCAATGATTACATGTCACACATCCGTCACATCTTGGCAACAACTCTTTACCATAAGGACTCTCATGGCACTCTATCATGATGTGTGTATTTTGATAAGGCCAACTCTAGTATCAGAAAGGATCACAATGACATTGTTTAGTTGTATGCAAGCGCTATGA
>VDFB02208997.1:0-14121 GCA_007258455.2 Sequoia sempervirens | reverse complement strand
TCCAACTACTAGGGTTTTGCATGTGATATCTTTAATATCTTCATGACCGTGGCTTTTAAATAGATCTTAGTCTTTGCTTTAATCATTTTCATGGTAACCCTTGAGTTCCATAATCCACCTTCAATCTCTTCTAAGAACGTTGTATTAAGCTAGACTGCATAGTATGCATATAAAGTAAGTCCTTCATATCTGCCATTGTTCCAAACCACCACTCACTACCTTGCTTAAAATGTTGCCTCCATAAGCACAATAGCATGTTTTAAAATCATGGTTGTCATGGTTGTCAATGATTGATCATTAAGGTCATCACTTTCATCAAGATACAGTGAAATTTTTGTCTTCAAACTCAAGGCATTATGCAAGATAGCATTGTGAATTGTTTGTTGTGTATGATTTGATTTTCTTGCACATTTACTGCTTTGCTAACTTCCTTTAAGACTAGCTATTGCACCCTCAGCTACAATCTCAAACAACTCACTCACTATCACTTGAAGATTTCTTTCATAAGCATCCTTCTATAAAATCAAACTATGCCCTATAGACTTCCTACTTACTACAAGGGACTCATTGCTTCATGGTATTGTAGATCTTAAAATCCTTCAACCTTATTGACACTACTTCACAGTCCACAAGGTATTATTCACTATTCTTCCATCTTTGATGAGTCTCAAAACACTACTCAAACATGTAATCCACTACCTCCATTATACATTAATGGCTAAGAAGAAACATTGAACCTATGATTACCACTGTTACTTCATTTGGACAGTCATTCCCTGATTGTATTTGCCTTGTCTAACACTACCAAAAGCATTTGGAAAACCCTTAAGGTCAGCAAGGGGGTAAGGAAACTCACTGTTAAAATCTCCAATTTACATTTCAAGATTTGAACTTTATTATCTTGTCACTTCTCAGGCTCTTTTTGACTGCTTCATCTCGCGATTGTTTATGTTTCTATGGAGACCTAGGGTTTGTACCCTAATCATGCTCTTACCAATGCTTCTATTGGTATTAAAAAACAACCTTAAATCTTGGGTCAGAAAATTAGTTGTCTTGACAAAGTTGTGGTATGATCTTGGATTGTATCCTAGAGTGTGTGGGAAGTTTGTGTTTGATCATTAAGGTATGTAAACCTGATCAGGGAAATGTATCCTATATAGCATGGGTCTTGCTTTAATACTTTCCATAATGGTTATTAGCAGATCACATTATTATAGTTTGTGGTAACCCAAGATTGCATTCAAGTATGTAACAAACTTGGTTTGTAGTTTAAGCTATACACTTTTAAGTAACATTCATAAAGTTTAGAAAATCTTGATCACTCTCTAGAATAGCCCATTAAACATGGGTTGTGCTTGAATGCACTACATAATTGATATAACACAACCACTCTGCATATCAACCAGAGTTATAGGCTCTTTATTGCAGCAAGAGGTAATCACTCTTCGATCATGCTATAATTACATCCTATCCTATTAAACTTGAGACAACCCGAATGCACCCAATGATGATTATTGACACCTACATTATACAACCTGAATTAACTACATTATCTGAGTGCCTTCATTTCTATCACAACATAGCCACATTAGACTTGGGTCACACATGAATGAATCTTGTATTTGTTATAGCACAACTATGCCACATGACCAATAGAGTTATGGATCACATAATTACAGTCACAAGAATTTGTTCCTTAGTTGTGATCTTATGGTGATTCCACACAACAAAATCTAGACATAAAATTCAAACCCTAAACTCTAGTAAAATGAAATTACGAGATGTTGCTTTAAAATATGATTTTCAAACCTCAAACGTATGAATTTGACTTCAATTGAATTCGCGAAAAGACAATGACTACCCCTCAACCCGGCTATATCTTTTTGAATTTTTTCTTGATTTTTTCCCAAGAAAATCATCCTTAGTTCTCCACAAACTCTCAAGTAGAGCAAAACACTATCACAATAAATCAACAAATTCACTTTTCTTTATGTCGGCCACAATTTGATTTTTTTCTTATTTTTCATGTTTGTCGAAATTTCGATGAAACTGATAGTAAAATTTTTGACAAAACCCAGGTTCGTCGAAATTTTGACGAGCGTCGGGGATAAAATAATTTTAAAAATTGAAAATTACACATCAAATTTTATAAGCACTGATAATGGGTGATCCCACAATAGTGGTTTACAAATTTTGGCCAACCAGACACTAAACTATTATTTTTAACTAAATCTTCACATTCAAACCAGTAACGCTAAACCACTTCCAGGAATTTTAGTATATTACAACTAGAGTCTTGTCAATATTTGTTCGTAGATTCTAGTAAAATATTTTTTCAAAAATTTTTAGAATCAAATTACACTTCTTTTTTCCATCTCCCATGAAAATCGGGTTCTTTCTCGTAAAAACAACATTTTTAAAAACCGACGCAAAGACACCGTAGAGTAATGAAGCAAATTTTTTCCATGAAGGATAAAATTATAATTTTTCACATTTAGATTTATATCTCTGATATCTAATGCTTCCAATTTGGTTATTAGTCTTTGTATCAATATTTTTCTTTAATCAAGTTTTTTAAGTCGTCCACTACACTGTACATAGCTAATCAGATAACGCTGTGAACTTTTGTATATATCAAAATTCAATTTTATTTTTTGTTGGATCAAGGACTTCAATGGCCTGGATGCACTCAAATTTTTCAAATTTTTTGATAATATTCTATTTTTTCACATGTGCAAAACAAAGAGCTTGGATTTCTTCGATGAAAACCTACATTCACAAGAAATAAAAATATATATATAATAATCAAATTAAATTTAATTAAAATTATAATTTTTTGGAAGCTTATAATAAGGACTACATACTTACAAAAAATTAATTTTAAATGAATTCATTTGATCCCCCAAAAGGTAAATCAAAAGTGGTTTTTTATCAGCATTTTGATACATGTAAAAGAGACTCCGTTATAGGTATGGTTTAAAACTAATGAGGTTCTATCCAAGGGGGATTTGTCTAAGGTGGATTGATCAAACCCTCTTCAATTGAAATCTTTTAAATAGAAATTTTCAAGGCTTAAATCAATATATTTTCTAAAAATATGTGATTTCAGCAAAAATTAGGATCTCCCAGAAAGTGTAAACCACTATTGTGGCAGCACCCTGATACATCAAATTATACATATTTCGTCAGAAATTTTTGTCAGATTTTGCAGTCAAATGAGTTAGTGTCCTAGCTCTTGATTATTTTTGTTTTCCTTACTATTTGTCCTTGATGTCAAAGGGGGAGAAGATTCAATACAGAGAAGGTTCTATGTGAAGAAGGTTTAGTGTAGATAATGTTTTGGTTTGGTTTTAAAAATATTTTTACAGTTTTGCGTTCTTGTATATTTGAAAGGGGGAGTTGAATAAATTTTGATGTCGCACAATTTTGGTTTTGAAGTAAGCTTCATTTTTGGCACATGTTGCCATCAATGACAAAGTGGGAGATTGTTGGAAGAATGAAGGAGTCTTCCAGATTGTTGTCTTTGTTGTCATTGATGCCAGCATTGTTTGGTGACTATTTATTTGCTCATTTGGTAAACTATGTCTGTGCTACATTGATCTGGTAACTTGGTCCGGAATCACTCTGAAATGAATATAAGCTCATATAATATTGATATGTTTTTCAAGGGACTTAGATCCATTTGTGGTTAGGTATTCAACAATTTTGGTTCAATAAGTTGAAAGTTATAAATGTCAAAAGTTTGGCTTACAATTTTTGGTATGTTTTTCTTCTGGTCAACTTGTACATGCGGTGCATGCTTCATGAAGGTTAAGTATTTCTTTTTAGGTCCGGGCTGACCTAAATTATGTCTTGCACATTTTGTTTTGAGCGTCAAAGAAGTTTTTTTTTGAATCTGACTTGAGATATTTTGAGTTAAGTATGCTTATATCCAATTAGGCTGACCTAATTGATACATGAAGATGTAATTGTGTGTGTGTGTATATATATATATGAAATATTGAACATATATACACACGTAGAGATAGAGATGAAACGAAGTGATGATGCGATATATGCAAGAAAGTGATATAGTGTTAAGTCTTTGGTAGTTGATGATAGTTGTTGTATACCTACAATCGGGTGCAGGATTCTCTATCTTCTAGATCTTAATTGGAACTATACTCAGCACTTAGAAGGTGCATTCCATTTAGTTCATATTCCTGGTAGTGAGCCATATCTTTTTGTACTTTGGCGGTAAGCCATACCTTTTGTACTCCAGTTGTGAGACTTTCAAGGACAGTGTGTCTTAGAAGTGTGCCATGCAATATTTTGTAACTGGTTATAATATATTGTGAGTTAATCCTCACTGTGGTTTTTCCCATTTTGGGTTTTCCACGTAAAAATCTTGGTGTCCACAAGTTGTGTGATGTTATGTTCATTTCCATTTTTTTACTTACAATTGCAACTAGATATATTTTAATAATTCTATGGTTAGCAATCAATTAGTTTATTAGAATACTAACTCTCCCCCCCTCTCAGTATTTTGTGTGTTCAACACTAGGAACCCCCTATTTTTCTATGTTTCAATAAGCAATACTCTAAGGTACCACATAAATATCTAAAGATTCTTTTAATTGCATCCCAATGAACTCTACCATGATTAATGAATGGTATATAAAATGCAAACTATATATCTAAAAATTGAGAACTTATTATAAATAGAATGAATGGATACATTCCTTTGATATAAACAAAATCAATGGATTTATACAGATTATGATTGAATAGGCAAAAATTTGAACTTGGCATCTCAACATATTTCAGGTTCAGTTAAATGAATCAGTTTTGTTTTACTGTTGATTGTGATTTATCTAAAATTTCTTCCAATGCAACATCACATTATGTGGATAGTGATTGAGGCAGGGTATTGTGGAGGTAAATTGTTGACTGTCGTAGTTTTTGGAATGGCTGCAATCATATAATGTTTTCTAGAATGCAACAAATTTTACTATTCCTACTCTAGGTCTTTATTCTTTCTAGAACACGCCATCTCATACACTAATTATGTAATCCTCTACCAAAGACTCCAAGGACTAATCGTAAACATTTCAAATATCCCAATAAAACAATTTCAATCATCAAAAATTTTAATTTCATGAATCGAATAAGAATGTGCTATTATGACAAGGTATATTTAGGTCTACCCCACTTGAAAGGGACAACATATTCAAGATAGTTGGAATATATACCTCTAATATTTGACTCCTAAGATGGAGAGAAATTTTCCCTAGGTTTAGACTAGGTCATAATTCTTCAAAAAATAAATCATTTTTTTTCTACACCATTGTATTTGCTCATCCCCTATAAATCAGTCTAGGGGTCAATCTGTAAACACTTCAAAACCCCTTCAATGATTAACAAAATTCAATTTCATGAATAAAGTAATTTTTTAATATGTTGAGTGATTTTCGGTGTGAAATTCTAGATCATGTACCAAAAAGAAACTCTATCAGAAACAAACCTCCCATTGATCATTGCATAAACATATTGTTTGTCAACTCTATCCTTTGATACCTAGAATGTTTTCAGAAGATTCATTTACCTTTTTAAACAAAGTCACCTGTGTCAACAAGATCCAAACTTTTTAATTTAGGTTTGATATTTATTCTATAGGATACAAAAGCAATTAGTTAGGTAAATAGAATAACCAATGAGATTTATAGTTCATGAGCAGTCAACCTCATCTTTTGAGACTCCTTCCCAACCTGGAATGTTTGTAGTTTTATTATTATAGACTTTTTTCTTTTCTTTTTTAAAGGAAAATAATATTTGCATTTTAGTATATTCTAAATCCATTTGAGTATTGAGAAAATGAAAAGAATATTTGTCCTTTTGTATTCTAAATCCATTTGGGTATTGAATTGGTAAAAATATATATTAATTGGATTACTCAACGTATTTTTATTATAGAATATTTAGATCATTGAACAAAATAAATGTTTTTTTGCTTCTTTGAAACAAAAGAGGAAAACTAAATTTAGTCTTTTGAATCCATTTGGGCATTGTGCATGGGGACATACATATCGATTGAGGCACTCTTCAACATGTTACCATCCAGACCTAAATAGAAGACAAATGAAACAAAAATATGGAGGCTGGACTCACCACAAGAAGGAAATTTGAAGGAGGAAATGCAACTGAAATATTCATGGCTGGCAAACCCAATTGAGATTTATGATTATTTACCATATTTATGGATTTGTAATGATAAAGTTGGACTGAAATCAAACACTACCTCATGGTCGGCTTTGAGTTATTGTCCACAAGTAACCAGAGTAGACAAGCAAAGCAATTGTACCAAACAATCAAGGGGCTGCAACATATGATGATCAGAATGCCTTCATAGCTGCCCATAAGAGACTAAACAACCAAATAGATTGGCATAGTCTTTTAAGGGTTGATTTGGTTGTATACAAAACTCTCATTACATAAGAAAGAGTTAAATATTGGTAAGAGAGACCCTGCTTCACATTTGTATAGGATTGATGACTCATTACTCCACTTAATCCTCCCATCACAACCAAGAGATGCTACGGATAGGATTCGGGCTATGATTATTTTTAGGAGAGCTAAGGATGGTATTAGGATTTCGTGATTGTGTTAGGGTCAGGGTTTTGTGAGGCAGAGGCTCCGAGTTCATCACACCATTTGAAAAAATTACACTGCACAATAAGTTCAAATCAACATTCTATGTATTTAAATATAGTTATTTATAAAAATGAGAATAAGCACCTTTCTATTAAAACATGCATGGACAACAGTCTAATAGATAAGATGTTACAGTAAAAAAAGAAATAGAAACAAAATAATGAGATTTCAAAATACTGGCAAATACCAGAACTGACAAATACCAATAAAAACATGTATACACGTCTAAAGGTATACTATACGACACAAATGTTGCAGACAAACATTGTTAAAGACTCCATAATCCCTTGTTGATGTCTTTTTCTCAATGGCCTGCAACGCTTTCAAGGTCAAATATTTCTAGAACATAAATTTTTGAAATGAAGAAGAAAAGCCTCAAAAATATCTATAGCTTGCAGGGGCTCACTTTTCAAACCCTCATTTTGGCTTCCTTCTCAGAGCTTATGTAATGCCATTTCTTGTAGCAAACAAAGATATTTGTAGGTTTCAAAGAAAAAAAAAATCATATTTATAAAATAATCATTTATTCTTCGAACTATCTACCTAAACCCTTTATTGACAATAGAAAAAGCATAAGCGCCCTTCGTATGAACATTGTTTTCACTTAAAATAAAAATTTGAACATATAAATACCTGTAGAAAGTGAGAGTGATGGTGGAAGCACTGGGTAATGTATAGGTTGAGGACTGGCATGAATCCTCCAGTAATTCCAGTGATAAATTTCCATAGCCCATTGTCCATCAAGGAAGCCACCCATCTTAATCCACTTACAAAATATTTATTAACCATAACCATTTTTCCTAAATATATTTCAGTTTTACCTAATTAGTGGTGGTAGTTATAACAACTAATGCATAAAGTGAAGAGGGATGCTAAAGCGCAAACAAAGATTAAACCCCACCATGGAAGTTGCACTTGTTCCTCGTAAAGCTCGCATAGTGCAAAGGAAACAACCAATAAAAAACAAACTTTGTTGTATCAAAAAATCAAAAGAAAAATATTGGGTACCATAAGACAACCCCAAAAACCTTCTTGCCAAAAACCCACCTTCCATAGAAAAGAGAAACATGGGTAATTGTGGAAGCTATGGTTGCAAAACCAAATCCATAGAAGCTCAAAGCAAAAAACAGTCTCATATGTGTCTGACCATTTTTCTTGTAGGATGCGTGACCACCTCAAATCAATTGTTCACACAGTAAAATTAAAGTTATGGCATTGATAGGGAAGTTCTTGGCTTTGTATGTGTTAGTCCCCCAATAAGCCAAAAGCACAACAAAGTATACCACCAACAAATAGCCGACCAACCCATTCACAATAGTGAGGCCAAACCCTAGCATTCCAGATCCAGTTTGTTGTGCTCTCACTGGGCAAGGCCAAACCTAACACACTGATGATATAACACAAATATTCAAAAGAAAGCTCTAAGAAAGACTTTCTAAAACAAAAATTAACAAAAATAAATTATACCCATTACAATTTCGTGCATGACGGATGGATTTGTGGGGTGTAGAGATGACAAGAGCATAGGGGAAAACAAATATTGAAAAATAAGTGCTTTCTATATGTATTCATGAGCATCCAATGACCGTTTAATAAATGACCATAGCAAGCCTTAACACTACCAGCGCCATTATCTTCTCTAGAAAGTGGGGGAAGGAAAACACAAAATACACATAAAACAAAAAGCTAGCTAGTGATACTATGGCTATGATTCAATGTTGGCAGGCAAGGAGTGTTATTATGATTCAAGTTGTCATATAAATTGGCAGATCATCAAATAAGGCACCATTAGAGGAGAAGTTGTAGATCATCAATGGTTGGCGATGACCGAACTATCAACCAAGCCGCCTTGCTGTGTTTAAACTGCTGAAGGACAAAATGAGCTTGGAAAGCTCAAATAAAGACACGCCTTCTGCGTAATTAATACCTTTCTTAATATTCAATGGTGATAAGGCATCGATTAATTAATGGAAAATCTAATCCTCACACTGTCCGGTAGTGAACTCCTTCTAAGGCATTGGAATGAAAGATAAAGTTATAGGCCCTTGTGCAGTGCCAATGCCTTCTCTAATTTTCTTTCTTAAAGAGTATTCCTACTACAATCACCACTTTTTCCAACAAATTTCATGCGATGACCCATGCGCCTGCTCCGCCATGATACAGTAAGAGTTGAATTTTTCATCGTTTTTATGCCTTCAGAGAAGTTTACAATGATTGACGATAGTGCTTTTTTGGAAGCCGTCAATTTGATTAAAACTATATGTAGTTTTAATAAATTTTATTTGATTTCAAATATAGTAGTAACCTGCATCAACGGTAGTAACCTATTGATTAATTTTCTTTCTTGTCATGTTTTAATCTTTTAAGTGGTGGACTCTGCTCACAATTTAGTTGAATATATTGTAAAGCTGTTGTACACAATGCGTAAATATTATTCAGTGAACTCATCTGCCATTTTTTCATGAAAAACAACCATTTTATATTTAGGAAAGGATGTCACTCAAAATGGTTAACCATCACGAAATTCATTGCACGGCTAAGGTAGGCTGTCAAATTTCACCCCGGCTTGTAGTTCCTTTCCATGTAGAATTTTGGCAACCCTTCCTTTCCTGGCATTAAAATAAAAATATATATATACACAGCATATTACCGTACAGGCGCAATGTTTTCCAGCATAGAACCAAATCGTTTCAAGGAATTTTTAGCATAACTGTTACAGGGCAAGAATAAGTTATTTCCAGTGAGGAGAGTATTTTTTCTTCATATAACGCATTCTACAGAACAAGTGTATTTTATGACATCTAATTATGCTTTAAACGAATACTCATTTCCGGTTGGTGTCTTTAAGGGGTAAAGAGAGTTGGAACAATTGAGGATCCTGATTTTTGTGTCACAATATGGCCAATCCATCGACCATATCAGCTTATAGAATTTGTGTGAAGAAACTCTACCAATCAGCAAGTGCAGGATTGTTCTCATACATTTCAACTTCTTCCTAGCAAAGGCATCTGGATGCTTTTCACAAACTACTCGTCTAGGGATTTCCTCTTTCCTTTTGACTTATATTTATCATTATGTATGTAGGACTCCAACCTGTTTAAATGAGAGAATTGTTACCTAATTTTTACCTACAGGCTCAATCAGGTAGGGCATCTGTGTTTCAGGTGTTCATGAAGGCCAAATGGAGAAATTGTTGTGAATGATTAAATTATACCCCTGATGCGAAACAAAGGAGCTCAATTGAAAGGTCAACCTCAGTCAGGTTTGGAAAAAATTTCCTTTAAGGAGAAAGTCGGCAAGACCTTCCAGATGTCTTGTCGACTAGCAGGGGTTCTATTCATTTTTGAAATGTCCCAATCGGCCAGACATTTTAATCACTAGGAGATCTCGGTGAAGGGTTATGCCTTCGACATAAGGTCTGGCCAAAGGATAAGGTCTTGGTGATGCTTCGAGGGGAAGTCTCACTGACAGGGTGGACTCTTGCTGAGATGAAACGGCATCGGTGAAAGATTGGAGCTTAGTGAAAAGTCTCGATGACCGTGTGATGTCTCCCCGACAAGAAATAAGCTCTCCCCGAAAGAAGATCCGAGCTCGCCAAGAAATATAGGCTTCGGCATGAGGTCTTCCAAACTAGTGAAAGTCATGCCGAAAATTGTTCACCAAGGCTGGTGTCGGGGAGAGGGGTTCATTCACGAGGTCTCAAGAAAAGAAATGTCATCAAGAAAAGAAAGGGCCTCATTGTAATGTTCAACAGCCGACTCCAACGGGTTCTGCCAAAATGGGATGCCCGTGTGGGGCTTCAGTGATAACGCCTTGTCAAAGGCCGGGTTCTTGGCGGCTGTGGGCTAGTAAGGGGAGTAGTCTCACTGAGTATGCGTGATGTCTCCCGGTGAGCACGCCGGTGAAAGGAGGCATCATTGGCGTGAGGTCTTGCCGACTCGATAGGGTCTTGCCAAAGTGAAGTGAGCTCGGGGCAAAATAAAGGAGTTCAGAATGATGTCTCAGTGAACGAAGGTGGTCCTACTGACAAATGATGAAATGAGCTCGCCGAAGGATTTTTCCTTCGGTATAGCATCTTGCCGACAAGCGATTGTCTTGCCGATGGGTATGTATGTTTCGGTAAGACTCCTGGCGACAACTGGCTCGAGGAAAGGTGTTACGCTCGGTATGTTTTCTTACTGATGAATGTTTGTCTTGCCGATGGCTTTTGTGATAGCGATATAACTCTTGAGGCTCGCCGAGACTCTTGGCCAAATGGCTTACACTCGTTGTGACCTCTGGCCGACAGTGATAGTCTGGGCGACCATCTTTGACATTAGTTTAACTTTTTCCACTCGCTATGAAGTCTCACCGACGGATGTATGCTATGCTGATGCTACTGTAAGGGCATAATCGCATCGGGGAGACACGACTAGTGTCTCACCGATATGTGATTCTGATGAAGCGACCTTTGACCACCTGGTAATCTTACGTGGAGTATGTTCGCCCAATCAGAGAGAGCTAAAGAGGGAGCCATGGGTAGTTTGATTTTCTGGACTATCCTTGTGAGGAAGATCAATTGAATGAAGGCAACGTGGATCTGCTCTGAGCTGAGAAAGAAAGCAGCTCGACAAGGAAGTTCGAGGGTGGACACGATGGCTAGAAGTAAATGCGTTGCAAAAGATTAAGGAGGCCATTCCTGGGACAATCTTTCACACTAACATGGACAGTGAGGACGTAGCATTAACTTCCTTCAAAAGATCTAAGGGCAGATCTTTCTGAAGGGGATATTTTTATAAGCCCTAGGGCCCGACATCTTTTTGTATATAAGGCATTTTTGCCTCTTTGTAAAGGAGTTCTCCTTATGCTTTTCGAAAGTTAGTGACTTTTGCAGTCCTTTCTCAGAATAGCAAACTTCTGTAACTCATTTTGGAGCATAATATACAGAGTTTACCTTGGTCACTGTTGATGTTTCAGATTACCCTCTTGTTCTTGCAAAGTGTTGTGCATTTCAAGTTCATGATCAAGTTATTTTTGTGAATTTCTTTCATTCCTTTATAACTTTATCTTGTGTTTCATGCCTTCCTTTGCAAAAAGTATCATTATACAAATCATAAACTATGTTTACATAATCACATATGGATTCTAGGCTGTGAAAATTCTTTTCCTCTCTTGAAAAAGTGTGTGAATCAAACCTGTTTGTGATATATTAATGCAAAGCTTACAGAATTTGATGTGTAATCTTATGGTCATTGACAATTTTCAAGTGTAGCCTAAGTTTTCCATTGCTCTTATCAGTTCGGTGTATCACCATAGTATTTAGTTTTATTTTTATGCACTCCTTCTCCCTTTCCCTCTATAAGATCAAGAGTTAGTGACACTATAGAAGCCGGGCCTTCTCCGGAGGCTGACTCCTCCACAAGTGACCCACAACTTTAGAGGTCTCTCTCCCATGTTACACTCCAGAGGTGCTGAACATCAAGTTCAACAGGTGCCTTTCCCCTTACAAGACTGCAAGAGTTAGGTGACACCATAGGAAGTCGACCTTCTTCGGAGGTTGACCTCTATCTATAAGAAACCCCACAGCTTTAGAGGTTTTCCCATGTTACACTAAGGTGTTGAACATTGGGTTCAACATGGTGCAATTTCAGTAGATAACAGTTTTGGCAGCTTTTGCACGTCCGATGGGACAATCTAAACTGTAATAGTTTAAGGAGTACATATTACTACTTCAGTTTTGATATGCAACCAGTAAGATTCAAGCCTTTCATAGGTTAACATCAACATATCATGGCGACTCTGTATACCAGTGCATCATTGAGGAATTCAAAATATTGAGAAATCTGGTGTTTCTAATAAGTTCACCTTTGGAGGCAGTTTAAACAACACCTGGTGACTCCAAGAAAATCTACTGGTTTCAACAAGTTCAGTGCTCGTATGTTTCAATTACAAGCTTAATATTCTAATTTTCAGCATTCATATGAGTAGAGATGATAGATTTTCATAGTCACCATGTATACCCACTTCTATTTCATGAAAATCCTATCAACCAACTACCCTATCAGCCATATCAAGCCAATCATGATGTTGGTTTAATCCCAAACAGCCATGCAACATCATCCTATCAGCATGCTCAACATGCTTACCTTCCACCCACCCCTGCTCAACCTTTAGATCAATATTCATATGTTCCAACTCAGCTCCAAGAGGTTGATTGTATAAAAAATAACATGAATAACATGAAGGACATACTGTCAGACATTGCAAAGCAGATAGAAGAGTTTAGGAGGCAGCAGGAGTACAATCAACAACAAGAAGAGATGGCCTATCAGGCCTACCTTCATGAGCAAGAATTACAAATGCAAAGGAGATAGTTTGCGAATAGGCTCGAGAGAGAGTTAGCTGCAAAAGAGGAGCAAATGAAGCTTTTTCTTGCTCAAACATAGAGGCATGAGGTCCAAGTAGCTCCTTATATTCCACATCAGCCTGTTCAGGAGAAGGTTCATAACTTTAAATTTCCAAGTTTCAAGCAAAACTTGCAGCAGGAGGTGAATGAACATGATCGATCATGACAACACATGGAGGAGTTTCAAAAGAGGCAACTTGAGGGGAGTTTCAAAAAGCAGAGTGTTGCAGCTAAAGAGGGGCAGACCCTTGATCAAACTAACTCAGGATCATCCACCATGGAGGAGATTAGAATTTCAAATCTGCTACATCTAGCTATGGAGGAATATAGAAAGCAACAGCAAGAAATGATTGAACAATAAGAAAATATTGGTGAGTCTCTAATTGGTGGCAACCAACAAGACAATGGAGGCTTAATTCAAGAGGAAAAGCCTGAAATTGAACCTATTTCTATCCTCTAGGGTGAGAGTTTTGATGTTTTTGAGCATGTTTTGGGTGAGGAAGCCAATGTTGAGCTTTTTGAAGAGTTGTGCACGTGTATTATTGAACAGTTTTGTTCAACATTAGATGGCAAAGAATCAGAAGAGGTTGAGGGTTATGATTATCTTGAGCAGCAACTTGAAGAGGTGTTGAAACAATAGGAGGAGCCTCATGAACCTATCTTACAAGATTATATCTGGTTAGATGAGCTTTCCTTCTATTGTGCAGAAGATGAGCATACTGAGAAGGTTTGTATCTCTTCACCAAGTCAACCACAAGGATTAGGATTTTCCAACTAGTAAGGAGATGAAGAGACCACCCACGAGCAAGAGATCAACAAGGAGGGTTCAAGCTTTACCCTTACCAAAGGCTGTCCAATCAGACACCTAGCCCAGATGGAGTCCAGTACAACACCAAGGACAAATCATGCACCCACACATGAAGGTATAGCAGAAAATGGTATCCAAGATGCACTGATAGCTAAACAAGAGTATATTCAGCTCACTTATCCTCCTCTGGTTGACAATGCATATGGTTTGTTTAGTGAGGTAAGTGAACTTATTCACC